>PVJA010005041.1:0-81598 GCA_004027025.1 Myocastor coypus | reverse complement strand
AAAAAAAAAAAAAAAAAAAAAAAAGAAAGGAAAAGAAAATTCTTCTCTTTGGACTAAGAGGAAGCAGATGCATACACAGTCAAATATTCTGCAATTGCAGTGGGCCACCAGTGAAGCTTGTAATGTTGGAGGCTATTGATCTAAGCCTCCTAAAGCTCATCTCACCAATCTAGCTCTGCGTTTCATGCCTCGTAGTTAAGCTTTTTTTTTTTTTTTTTTTTTTTTGGCTAGGTGGTCAAGGGCTGACCTTTACCTGCTTTCTCCTTTCACCCTTTCATTCCCCTTGCCTTCGCTTGCAGCTGGCCTGACTCTGTCCAGGCCACTGCATGTGACGGCCTGTCCTCCAGGCTAGACTCTCTGGTCTCCTGATGCCCTCCCTATCTGTGAGTAGCTCCACATGGCTTTGAGGGTGCATGATTCACATATTGCTTTCTTCATTCACATTCATTGTGTAGCCAGAGTGTGCTGGTGCTCTTCTAGTGTGATAGCTTAGATCTTGAATGTTCTCTGGCTTACTTTTCCCACTGCTGGGACAAAATACTGGACACTTACAAGTTATAGGAGGAAAGATTTATTTTAGCTCACAGTCTGTAAAGGTAGCATCCCATAGTCAGTTGGCTCCAAGGCAGGGTGGCATGGCAGAGAGGCGTAGTGGAGGAGAAGACATCCACTGTTGGGCAGGCAGGAAATGGCAGCCCTCCCTCTCCTTTCCGGTTTATTCTATCCAGACTGCAGTGCTACTAGAAGATGCCACTCACCCCGCGAACGATATCAAACCAACTGTGGGCTGGTTTAGATATCACACCTCTGGTCCATGTTTGTATACCCTAGATTCAACCACTTCCAAGTCACTCCACTTACAAGCATTTCGAGGCTTGTGGGGACGTCTAGACACAGGCTATATGATCCCCAAAGGCCCTTGGTTTGAGGCTTTGTCCTGAGCCTGTGGGCTATCAGGGGGTATTGGAACACTTCGGAGATGCCCGATGGGAGGAAGATAGGTTCCTGGGGGCTTGCCCTGAGGGACATTGGGGCTCTAGTCACTTCTTGATTCTCTCTTTGCTTCCTACTGCCTTGAGGTAAGTGGGCCCGGGTGATGTTCTCCCACAGGATGGACTGTGCCCTCCTACTGGCCAAGGCACCAGGACCAAGCAACTGTGGGTCCGAATTTCTGAAAATATGAACCAAAACACACCTTTCCCCCTTATAAATTGTTTGTCCCAGGCACTTTGTCACAGGGACAGATAACAGATAACTAATACATCTAGCTTTTTTTTTTTTTTTTAAAGAATGTTTAATGTATTTGGTACAGGCTCTCACTGTGCAGCTCAGACTCATAGTGATTTTCCTGCTTTGGGTCTTCCCAGCACCAGGATCACAGGTGTGCGCCACCACACCCAGTCTCAGTGGCCGGCTCAGTATGTCCAGAGGTGGGGCCAGCATGGCATGTGATACTGGGGATCGAACCCCCTCCCTGCACTTGCCCAAGCAGGTGACTAGTCTGCTGAGCCATCTCGCAGGCCCTCCATCTTGCCTTTATGGTACAGCAATAAACAGAACATCCTCCTCTTCTCTGATAGAACTGATGCTTCTACAGCGTGCTTGGTTACCCACAAATAAGCACATAAGTACCCAAAGTGCTAGTGAGAGAAAGCACAGGCAGGAGGCCTGTATGTGGCATGTGCTCTATGTGACTTGCGCTTTTTCTGAAAATAAATGGGGAAGGTCAGAATTTTGGCAGAATCTGTGCTGCAAGGCTAAGTGTTGTCTCAGTCTGTTACCATGAAAAAAGTATCCACAACTGGGTGATCTATTTTACTTTATGTATGTATGTATGTATGTATGTATGTATGTATGTATTTATTTATTTATTTATTTTTGAGTTTCTGTGAAGGTTTGTTCCGAAAAAGCTCAGTCCTTCTTGGCAGCTGCCTTCCTCGTGGAGGCCAGCATGTTGCTCGGTTGCTCAGCTCCTCACACTTCCTCTTGGGGCATATGTGCATCCCAAGGATGTCACCACCTTTTTCTTGGTGAACTTAAGGGCGTGTTTGTCCTTGGAGATAAACATGTGCAGCTCTATGGCAAAGCCACACACTTCCTGGATCATGGCCCACACAAACTTGGTGTGTTTGGTGAGGTGTCTAAGATGGCGGCTGTGCCTCGGTTTGCTCACATTCTTTGTCACCTTGTGGCCCTTGTTGAGGCCCATGGCCATGGGATAGCGGAGGGCCATGGCTGCTGTTCTTTGATGGTTGCTGTGCATATTTTATTTTTTTTAATTTAAAAAAGTTATTTATTTGGTACTGTGTCTCATTACACAGCTCAGACTCATAGTGATCCTCCTGTCTCAGCCTCCCCAGCACTGGGAATACAGGCATGCACCACCACACCTGGTTACAGTGGCCAGCATGTCACTCCTGGTGTTTGGGAGCCAGCATGGCATGTACTGGGGATAAACCCAGGTCCTTGTTCTTTCCAGGCAAGTGCTTAGACTGCTGAGCGATGTCCCCAGCAGTGATTGATTGATTTTTAGGGAAGGGTCCACAGGGTGTTCAGGTTCTCACTACTAGATCAGACTCAGAGTGATCTGCCTGTTTATAGCCTCCCAAGAGCTGGGATTATAGGCTTGTGCCACCACACCCAGTCTCAGTTGCCATCTCAGCATGCCCTGGGAATGGGCCCAGGGATTGAACCCCCAGCCCCTGTGCGTACTTGCAGGCACTTTAATCCATTGAGTTATTGGCCGGCCCCATTTTAAAAAGACATTTATGTGTCACAGTTCTGGGGACCGGGAAACCTCAACATGAAGCTGCTAGCAGGTCTGGTCTCTGGCAAGAGCTGCGCTGTTCCCAGCACTTTGTCCGCATCCTGCACACTCACATGGAAGAGGGGTCAAAAGCGCCGATTGCTGTGTTCTCAGCTGGCAAAAGAAAAGGAGGGGCCGAGCAACGTGCTGAAAACTCTTCATGGAGCATTGATCCCTTTCATGAGGGGAAGTCTTCGTGACTAAATCGCTTCCCCAAGGACCCACCTCTTAATGCCACCCCAATGGCAGTAAGTTTCAGCATGCAGTTGGGAAGGATAGGAACACTCGAACAATGGCCACTGGCAGTAGTGTGGTCCTGCTGTTCTCGTATGCCTTCCTGCCTGATAGTGACTCATAGAATGGCTGGACTCCAAAGGAACTGACTCTTTCCCTCTTCCAACCTTTTCCAAAAACATCTCAAAACATGCTCTTGTTTAGAGAATGGGGTCTTTGCAGAAGTGACCAATGGGAAATAGAGTCATTAGGGTGCCTTTATCCACCTTCCTGGGCATCCTAATCCAAAGGGGAAATCGACACCAAGACGCGTACCAGGTGGACTTCCATGGATAGGAAGGTAGAGACCATCCAGGAATGGTAAGGTGCGCTGGTGCCCTGCCACAGGCTCAGGCAGACGTGGGACAGATGCTCCTTCATGATCCTCAGAAGGAACTAAGGCTGCTCACACCTTGTTGTTGGGTTTTTGAGAAATTTGAACTGGGGAAAGTCTGTTTCGCCGCCATGGCTCAGCGGTGGTATTGTGCTGTGGAAACTCCAGCCAACAAAGCTCCTCCGCGTGGTTGCCCAGGCGTGGTGCCGCCACTCCACATCCTCACCTGATAATTGCTCAGCCGTGGGCCGAACTCACCTGTTCCTTTTTCTGAGCTCTCTGTGTGTGTGACTCCCCCTTCACCATGTCCCCAGCTGGCCAGTCACATGTGCTCTTTTGTTCTCATCCCCAGAGAAAGCTCTCCCCTAAAGCCTGTGATGCTGGATGTGTTGTGAACATTTCAGTCCTTGACCACACTTACCAATAGTTTTGAGGATCAAGTAGATATGTGGGTGACAGCCTTTCTAAAATATTCTTACAGCTTTCTGGAATATACTTGTTGATCTCTTTTGATTAAACATCAGCACAAGAAACAAAATTCTGCAGAGAGAAAGCTTTATTTCTGTAAAATAGGTTATCATGAAAGTGGAAAGATGGATATTATCCTAGAGAAATATGAAATTGATCTCCATGCTGGGGAGCCCAGAGCTGCCTGTATTGTGGTGGATTGTCACCTCCGTGCACGTGGGGATCACCTGTGCCTTGACTTAAACAGGCCCACACTCTCAGCTGCTCTGTACTTGGTCAGCCTGGGCTTTCATTTGCCTTTTTGAAGCTCCCAGGTGACTCACCTCCAGGACGGACTACACCTAGCAGTCTCTGATTTTGTCATGGCAAGGCCTTGGGCCTTTGATGCCCCATGGGACAGGGGCAGCCTGTGCCTGCTGGGGTCGGTTGCAGGATGTGCACTGGGTAGACATGAAGCAGATCTTCAGGAGCACTGTGGCCCCCAGCCTCACGGGGCCCAGAGTTCTTTGAGAGTCCAGCCTGCTGGGCTGAGGCAGCAGGATTTGTAGCCAGACCATGGTCTCCCTGCTGATCTCACCTCGTTCACCTTAATAAAGCAGCTGAGGTAAGGGTGGAAACTCACATTCCATGGTGCTGTTGACTTTTTTCCTAGAGCCCGAAAATAGTAAGAAGAAGGAAAGCTGCGGGCCACTCCTTCAACGGACATGTGAGGAGTCTGAGGCCCAGGGAAGCATGGCGCTCTGCCTGGCTGGACCCCTGACTGCTGCCTCAGGAGCTGGTTTTTGTGCCTCCAACCGTACAGGTTCTGAGATTTAAGTTAATAAACTGAATATTACCTCGTGGAAATGAGATGACCAGCACAGAGATGCTACAGTTTGTTATCACACATGGAGAATTTATCTCAGGTTCATGATTGCTAGAGGGAGAGAACGGTGTCAGCAAATCTCTCAGGGATGGCATCACGTAGAGCAGCTGCATAAACTGCACTGTGAACAAATCTCAGCATTATCCAAGTCCATGGAAGCAGTCCCCTAGGGAAAGAAAAGACTGATTAAACATGGGGGGTACCTTTATATGAGTGGGAGGTGTTAGTGTGACCACCTCCACAAAGGTCTTGGAGTGCAGGCAATGTCCCTCAGTGGTAGAGCCTGGCGTGCATGTCACAGTGTGAGACTGCAAGACCCCAAATTCAAGGCCCGGACTCTAGGGTGTCAACCAGACCCTTATATTCCTGTGTATTTGCAAGTCCAGTAGTTGAGGTTGATAATTCATGGATGGAGTTCTAATAAGATGTGATGTCACATACTCAGGGGGAGGGGATTTCACACCAAGTTCTCACACATAGGCTCTGACAAGGTGCTGACCCTTGAAGGGAAGGGAATACACATCAGAACAAAACACCAGGGACCAACTACGTGCTTGGAATCATTTCAAACACACATATCAATGCTGTGTATTTTCATTGCTCCAAAGACTATTCCTAGACATGCTGAAAAAAACATTGCTTTTGTTACTAAAAACTAAGCACAGCAAAAGCAAAGCCCAAACTGGCCCCACATGTCCCTAAATCTGAAGACTTGATCAGGTTTGTGCAGGCCACATGGGAAGGGCAGGTCTGCTCCAGATAACCCACAGAGCCCCAGCTTCCATCTCACCAGGTCCTTTGTGCCCTGCGTGTACAGTGTGAAGTGTGGATGTTAAGAAGTGGATACTCAGCCACCATGCAGATCAATACTCAGGGCTCTGGGCCTCAATCTTAAAGCCTGCTTTCTTTGCCTTCCTGGGAGTTTTCACCACCTGCACATCTGGCATGAGTGAGGACACATGCTCATGGAAATAAAGTGGGAGGAGAAGGCAGAGTCTTGACCTTGCTCCAGCTTGGAGGCCCCACTGGCTGCTTTCCCTCACCTGGAGCAGGTGGCCACCCCTGCACCTGGTCAGGACTCAGATCACTCTGAGGCTCAGGACAACAGCTGGGATGCTTGTGAATAGCATAACTTTGGGGAGTCTCCCCGACTGTCTTCCTCCCCACACAGCTATGTACTCTTCAGTCCTTATTTTAAAATCATTTTGCAGAAGTTATTAGCCATATATATTAGTATCTCTGTATTTTATTACTTTTAATAAATAACAGCAAGACAGTTTCAAAACATGTTAGTAGGACAGCCACAATAATTAATACAAGGCATATTGTCTTCATAGTAGTTGTTCAGAGTACAAGATGCAGACATGATAACTTTTCTAAACACTGTTGGTACAAATATTTCTTCTCATTGAACTAAGAGAAAGTAGCTGTATGCATAGCTTAATATTTCATAATAGTAGTGGGCTATCAGCAGAGCTGGCAATGTTGGAAGCTGTTGACTTGAGCCTTTTACAGCCCAGCATACTAATCTGACTTTACTTTTTGTTCCTCATGGTTAAATTTCTGCTGGATGGTTAGGGCCAAGTTAAAGCAAGACCTATATAACAAAACATGTAGCTTTTATATCTGACAAGGTCAGTCAAATCCACTCAGGGTTATTAGTATTAGCAGAGTGACTGTTACTGACCAGGAAGTAGGACTTATTCTGTGGACCCCAGCCACAACGCCAGTCCTGCTCCCTTATACTCCCCAGGACAAGGTTGGTGTCCTACACCTTCCTGCATCCTCAGTGCCTGGCACAGTGACAGGTGCAGAGCTGCTATGTGATAAGTGTTAACAGAAATCCCACTGCATGGATTGAGTGCTCTTGCCAACAGGGTAGTGCATACCCATGGTGTGGGCTCGGGACCATTGCTCGGTCACACTATGACAAAGGGCTGCTCAGCATTTGGCAGCTGGGGCTATAGCCCCTGGCCCTGTTATCTTTGATACCCTCAACCCCATGGTGCTGAGTGTCCCTTCCCATTGCTGTCATCTCTGTCACCCGCCGTATCACAACTTTATTGAGCTTTTACTGGCACAGTGCCCTGTACCACTGTTTTGAAGCCCAAGACTGTTTACTTGCCATTTGAAAATTGGCCTGATGAGTTGAGGACAAGTTGCTGGGACAAGATAGAAGATGGATTCAGGATGCCAGGAAAATGTGGACCAGTGCACGGAAAGGATCATCTTAGCTCGGAATAGGTTTCAAGCTCCTTTCATCCTTAGCAAGGGCGAAAGAAAAGGGGCTGAGGCTAGTAACTGGAGATTTCCAGGTGCTTCTCCAGTGGTCTTGAATAGGATGTTGCAAAACCTAGCGGTTGGCAATTCACTTAAGTGACTCAATTGCTCTCATCTTAGTGTCTTCAGTCTTGAAAAGCTAAGGAAAGGATTAGGCAGATTTTAAATATAAGGTGTGATCAAAGTACACAGTGAATGTAAATTTTAAAAATGTATTAGAGTAAAAGACATGCTGCTACTAACTCCCCTTAAAATATACTCCCCGCGTCTACCATGTTTCTCCTGTCATTCTTGGTACCTTCTAAACCAGTCCTGGATGTCTTCTTTAGCTGGGGTCCTTATAAACTCTAAGAAACTACAGTAAATGGTGCTGCTGCGCCCCGCTGTGGAAAGTCAGGCTGTAACAATATTATGTGTCTTCATTCCTCTTGTTCACTCAGTAAAACTCAAAATAACCAAGAGGAGTGAAGTAATCGAGGGAGCCGCAATGGCATAACTCAGGCACACTCATGAAAGGGAATTTTCAGAACTGCTTTGGGAAAGTAGCAAGAGTTATAAGCGTGTTGGCAGTAAAGGAAGGGAGTTAACGGCAGTGCGACTTTTAATGTAATACAGATTTAAAAAAAAAAAATTGTGGGGCCCAGCGGGATGGCTCAGTGGTCTAAAGCGCCTGCTTGGGGAAGCTTGGGCGGCTTCAGGGACCGCGGTTTGATCCCCGGCACCACATGCTGCGCCAGCCCTGCCTTCAGGGCGGGCTGAGCCGGCCATAAAAATGAGTGAATAAACAAATAAAGGTTCTGAAACAAGAAAGAAAAAAAAAAAGAAAAAGAAAAAAAGAAAAAATTGTACATAGCCCGGCAGGATGGCTCAGTGGTCTAAAGCGCCTGCTTAGGAAAGCTTAGGCGGCTGCAGGGACCGCGGTTCAATCCCTGGCACCACACGCTGAGCCAGCCCTGCCCTCAGGGCAGGCTGAGCTGGCCATAAAAATAAATAAATAAAAGTTCTGAAACAAGAAAAAAAAAATAAAAAAATGTACACATTGACTTTTCGTCAATTACATCGTGTACCTCAATGTTTCAGACCAGCCTTCCTCGTGTGACTAATATATCCACCTGCAAGGTTGGGCAGAAACAGTCTCTCAAGGAGACAGACACACCCAGAAAGAAGGCAGAGGGGCCAAGCTTCTTAGCCTGTCCTAGTCACCTATCAGTCATGTCAGGATGAGGTGGAGTCAGTGTTTTTGACCAAGGCAGTCTTCAAGACCCTGAAGAGTAATTCATGCTACTGCCATCATCAAAATCCACACACCAGAGCTGTCATATCAAAATTCATGAGAGGCTGCTGTCATTGCTCAGCTGCGGGGCCTCTGAAGCGAGTGACGGTGAACGCAAATACTAAGAGCAAGTGAAGCGAGAGAGTTTAGGTGTTCTTAGTGGCACTTAAGGCTCTCTACTGCGCTAGCTCCTTCGGCCTTCCCACAGCCCTGTCATTCAGTAACCATCTGGAACCCACTTGCCTTCAGGTTTGAAGATCCATGAAGTGTGACATGGTGTTGCTGCCTAGGCACAGAAGCTGGGAATACTGGAAGTGTCATGGTGAGATGTGATCCTTGGTGACTAAAAGGGGACAGGTTTTTGGGTGGTGGTGGTGACCTGATCAGATAATTTTGACCTAGACTGTGCCATCTAGAAAACACCAAGATCCTTGTGAGTGAAATATAGTGACAGATGATTGGCTGACAGCGCTCCATGTCTCCATTTGCAATGCATTGGAAAAGTCACTCCCCAGCAGGGGCACATGCTGTGCACTCTTCCAAACCCATTCCTGGGCCCCCTTGGGCTCCTATCGTGCTCTGCAATAGGCCCTGTCTGACCCTGGAGCCCCCGAGGCGGTCCTAGCCATGAGGGGGGGCTGGCCCACTGCAGGGCTGTGTGCACTCGCCCATCACAGACTGGCTTCCTCCCCAAGAGCCAGGGCCACACAGTGCCTTGTCCACCATATCTATTGTGTCTAAAGGCCTGGCACTTCTGCCTCTTTCCTTGGTCCAGCGCCATCCTCCAGTGAGACAGGGAGGAGTGTGACTGAGGTGTCAAGGCCTGGCCCTCCATTCGGACAGTCACAAGAAGTCACTCTGGGAGCCGGGGCTGCTAACTCTGTCTGTTTGTGCCTCAGCGTCTCATTGTAAGATGAGAGACGAGGGCAGGATTTCTCTGAGGTCTCAAACCATTCTTTCCTTCTGTGAACCTTCATGCCCTGAGAAAAGACAGCACATGAGCCCTGGACCAGGAGAGCTGGGAAAAGGTGTGCGCCAAGCAGCCCAAGGGCACAGCGGGACATTTGTAAATGTCAGCGTGGTGGTAGCCGACATCTGAGGCAGACCCTGAGCCGAGAGATGCGGCAGAGGACTTTATTGGTGGTGGGCGATCACATTCAGTTTGGACTGGCACAGGGCAAGACGGTGAGTAGAACGTCTTCTCCTACAGCATCTTCACTACAGAAGCTGTATCTGGGGAGAAAAGCAGATGCTTGGCAAGTGCCTCGGTGACCTGAGAAAGCCGCGGTGATCTGAGGTTTCTAACAGAGGTTAATCTGATGTACGATTTTCATGGAACACGGAGCCACTGGGACTCTGGCTTCAAGCACTAGCTAGAGAACTGGGGACTTATGCTAACAGTCTGAGGGAACAGCTGGGTGCCAGGACCGTGTCTCAGAGCTCTTGCTGTCAAGTGGCCCCCTTGCCAGGTGCTGTGTGCGGCAGCACTGTGGCCTTCAGAAGCAGCAACTCTCCCTTTTCTCATTCCTATGGGTCTGTGGTAGGCGTTGGTGCACAAAGCTGGCTTACCGATAGATGGTCCCATACGCTCCCGTCAGTCTCTCTTGGGAGCCAGTGGAAGGAAATGCTAAGCTCTTAGGCTCAGGCAATTTTGCTAAACGCTCCTCTCATATGAATCTCATGCTCACCACAGGCATGTGAGAAGGTCTTTGTTAGTCCTGCCTCATAGCAGAGGATCCTGAGCTGAGGCAGAGAGACTGTCAGTCAGAAGACGAGGAACGAAGCTGCAAATGCAGGTGCGTCTGAAGCCCTGGTCCACGTTTTCTGTGGTGGGGTCAGGTGCAAACCTCTCTTGACCCTATCTTTCAGATCTGGAGTAAGGGGCCCTGGCTTTTCCTGGGCTGTCCTAGGGCTCTGCCACCTTTGCTCTGTGAAATCAGCCTGTTGCTTAATGTCATTAGTGTCTGTACAACAGATGTCACTAATTCAACTTCCCCCCACAATGTAGACATAAACAGTGATCATGGTTATTCAAAATGGTGGACTTTTCTCTTGATCTCACCATCTTTGAGCTCTGAGGGTTCTTCCAGCTTTCCGCCTTTTACCTTTTCTTTTGAATTACTTTGGTCTTCCTAGACTTCTGATCTACTATTTTCCCTGTGCCCCGCACCCCGCCACCCCGCCACCCCGCCACCGGGTGGCCTGGCCTCTTCTGCCCCACTCATCCCTGCCGCTGCTGCCTCTGCCCTCCAGGGCTTCTCCCTCATGCCAAGGTTGCTCCCTCGTCGTGGCCTCTCTGCTCCTGGCTTCTCTGTGGGCCACTCACGCTGAGCTCTTCTTCTGTTATGTGACCTTAAAATGCCCATTGTTGGGAGGAGAAAATCATTCTGCTTTTTCTCAGCAGCTAAATTATAAACTCCTGGACAACAGGCTCTGTTCAGAGCCCCTCCTATTTGCCAGGCAGAGGACAGGTACTTAATGAAGTCACTTGCAAAAGATCATTAATGATGGATACATAAGTTCTTGGGGACTGGCAAGTGCAAGAGCCTGAGTTCAGTCCCTGGTTTCACACACACACACACACACACACACACACACACACACACAGTGAGAGAGAGAGAGAGAGAGAGAGAGAGAGAGACAGACAGACAGACAGACAGACAGACAGACAGACAGACAGAGGAGTTCTTGGGGGCAATGAGGAAGGGGAGGACTACATTTCTCTTTTGATCTGTGTCGCTAGAAAGAATTCAGATCCACAGGATCGTGGGCAGCTGTTAAAACCCCAGGAAGGTGGCTGAAACATTCGACAGGGAGTCAAGGAGAGGTTGGACCAAATAAAATGATATTCCTTGTCTTTGCGATAATTCGTTTTTAAAATGTTCCTGGTCGTATTTATAGTGACAATGTATGTGAATAACTCAGATAATTGAGTTTTTCTTTTGTTAATTCTTCAGGCTAGTTTGTGATCTATGAAGCTGGTTTTGGCTTTCCATATTTTGAGAATTTAACATCTGACATCCTGCTGCTCTTAAGAAAGATTCTCAGCAGAGTGGATGGGTGACTCTGGGGGAGGTGACACTCAGCTACTGGCCATTGGGTGGCAGCTGCTGGCCTCAGGGCCTCAAAAATGGTTTCAATTGCATGTATTTCATTTCTACGAAGTTGGGAAAGCTTGGACCTTTCCTCCAAAGCCTGGCAGGTGCTGTGCTCTGGCTTTCTCTCTGTTTCTCACCTGTAAGAACTCCTTGCCAGGGAGCACCTCTCATTTTCAAGAGTCTCAGAGTGCTCCCTCCTTGTGCAGTGTTAGCACTCCCAGGCCCAGCATTGGCCCAAGGACACTGCCCCATGGAACCCTGGAACCACTGTGAGGGGCTGTGTCCTTGAGGGAGTCCCAGGAGCAGAGGCCTGGGCTGCGCCTGGAGCCTGCCTGAGGCTGTCTATGGGCGGGGCGGGGCGGGGCTTCTCTGGGATGTCTGTCCTTTAGCTACAGTGACACCTGATTGTACTGACCACCTGGCTGGACAGCCTCTCTCTCCTTCCACATCCTAGAGATATGGAAGATGGCAGAGGGCTATCCAGCTTGGTGACACATGTGTTAGCTTCATGCTGCTCTGTCAACCCTCCCCCCTCACCTGGGAGAGTGACACTCCTAGGACCCTGAGCATGGTGATCCTACCTGGCTCCTGAGCTTCGATACTTAATGCCCAGACCCCCTTCCCACAGAGCCACATAAGAAATGCCCTAATGGCGGGACTTGGAGTAGAACTTTGCTCTATCCCCCTCAGGTCATTCCCCAGATTGCCCTCTAGGTGTCGCCCTTTTCTTCTCCATCCCTGTCCCTGCTCAGACACAAAACAAAGGAAGCCAAGGGTCAGGATGAAGATCCCACACATAGCACCACCTCGGCGCTCTCTTGTGCTGTGTCAAATTTTCTACCTTTTCTTGAAACTGATTTCTTTTTTTTCCATCTCTTCTGAAATGTCCTTAATCACTCCCCTTCAAACGGTAGCTATTCTCTAGCACATACTTCTCCTTTTACCCTTCAGAAGTGATTTCTGCATTTCTTGCTTATTTGTCCCTAAATGTTAGGCCTTATTTTCTGCATCCCCACAGGCCGTGCTGAGAAGACCAGTAACGTAGACCTAGAGCACACTGTCTGCCTTCTGCCGTGTGGGTATTTGCCTGGGGCCTAGCAGATTTTCTTGGCTTAGCCGCCTTTCTGGAGCGCGTTTGCACTACAGGCATGGGTCTGTGCAGACACGCAGGGACGCAGCCGAGGACGCGGCTTACTCTGTCTGGCCATCTCCCTTCTGCACTGTGATCTTGGCTGCGCCCACCGTGGGGAAGGATGGGTTCACTACGTTGTTGTTCCACAGAAATTTGACTTTCTCAATCGTCCCAACGTCCAGCTCCGCATCAAACTCCTTGGAGTGGGTGGAGCCTGGCTTTAGGATTCCCCTGGAAACAAAAAAATGGAGAAATTTTTGATCATGGAGTTCATCTAATGACCAGACCAGGCTCTATGGCTCTTTTCTTTTCTTCTTCTTTTTTTTTTTTTTTTTTTTTTTTGGTGGGACTGGGGTTTGAACTCATGACCTTGCACTTGCCAGGCAGGCACTTGTGCCACTGAGCTATCGCCCCAGTCCCCTCTATGGCTCTTTTCTATCTTAGATTAATAAAAGTTGTGGTGCTGGAGTGTACACCTGGAATCCCAGCACTTGGGAGACTGAGGCAGGAGGATTTCGTTTTCCTTTTTGAGATAATGTCTTGCTGTGCAGCTCAGGCTGGCCTTGAGCTCACTTTGTAGCCCAGACTGCTCTCCAACTTGCAACAATCTTCTGGTTTCAGCCTCCCTTGTGCTGGGCCCACAGTTGTGTGCCACCACACCCAACTGAGGCCAGAGCATTGCTGAGTCCTGCCTGGGTAATTTAGTGAGACTCTATCTCAAAATAGAAGTCTTTTAAAAAAAGAAAAAAAAGGTCTGGGTATACATCTCAGTGTGAAGTCTCAGAATTCAATCCATAGTAGCGTAAAACCGAAAACAAAAACAAAAGTGTTCCTTCAATTTACTTGTCAAATTAAAGAAATGGGAAAGACAGTTGTATGTCCATAGCCCAAGCCATTATTTAAGGGTTTGTTATAGGTTAAATATCAAGTGTCTCCTCAAGATTGTGCACGAAGAGCTTGATTCTCAGTGTGCCAGTGTTCAGAGGTGGGGCCTAGAATGAGTGTTATTCTCATCTCAGCTGAATGGATTTTGAAGTGACAACTTAGCTGGAGAAAGTGGGTCACTGGATATTATTTTGGAAGAGTATATGTCGTTCCCACCTTCCTCTCCACCTGGTTCTCTGAAGCTGCCTGTACCTCCTGCTGCCCTGTGCCGGGCCGCTTGGCTCCATCGACCCCTTCCAGGGCAGTGATTCTGCTTGGGACCATGGGCTGAAACCTCTGAAATATTGACGGGCCCACTGGCTCCCCCTTTCAGACTGTCCCATCAGCAGGAAACTGAGTAGGGGAGGATTGTCTTTCAACTCCAAATAATCCTCCTCAAAAACTGTTATGGAAAATTACAGAATTCTTTCATATTATTTTTTAGAAGATTTATTTGTACAATAACAGGTTATATACTTAACACGTTATTTTGCTCATCAGACAAACTGGGGTACATTAGATTTTTCAAAATCTGATCTACTGAGAAAGAACTAAATGGTTGGTTTGGATTAAAGAAAAGTTATTGCTAAAATTCTGAATGACCTCAGTATATAAATAATTAAAAACCCATTAATGAGAAATAAACATGCTTTGACAGCTATCAGAATGTGGGATGTGCTACTAAAGTAGAAACTACCTGAAGATGTCATATTGGCGAGTGTTTCCTTGATTTCCAAACAAAGCAACTCTGACCTGGCCGGTGACCGTTTTTCCAGACAGCATTAGGGAAATTCCATATCTCCAGCCTGCACAGAGCACGGAAGAGTTCAGTTTATTTATGCACAAGATGGGCGACCCCACTCCACGATTCCTGTCCTTCCCTTCACATGTAAGTATTCCAGTGTGAGAGATTCCACTCATCCACTCGCACTTCAGATTCCGTCTGAGGGAGAAGCGAACGTGCAGTAGCAGCACACTGTATACCCGAGCTGCCTGGCAAGGGCACCGCTAGCCACAGTGGCCTTTTACATTTAAATTCCGAAGAAATAAAAGCAAACATCTAGCTCCTCAGGTTCCCCGACCTCATTTCCAGTACTCAAATGTCATGTGGATGAGGGGTTTCGGGAGGTGACAGGGCGGAAGATGCCCATCACTGCATAAAGCTCTGCGGCCAGCTCTGCTCTGGAGTGACGGTGCTGTGACAGCTGGCTCTGGTGTGTGTCCAGGGAGGTCCCACCTGGGTGCATCAGCAGAGTACCCTGTGGCCAGGGTCTATATCCCATCTCTGTGGCTCCAGAGCCCCAGAAGGACTCCAGCACAGAGCAGGTACCCAGGCTGTTGTCATCTGATTTTATACCCAGAGAGCTCTCCTGGTGCCTGTGTGACTAATCCCTGTCCAAATACATATGTGTAAATGATACCCATAGAGCCACTGCTTTACACACATATGATTACTTACGTACACGCAAACATTATAGCACACACTGCACATACTCACAAACCATATGTAATCATGCATGCACACACATGTACACAGCTGCACACCTCTGCCTAACCCCTTCTTATCTTTTTTTTTTTTTAAATCCTCAGAGACATTGTCCCTGTTCTTCCCTCTGGTTAGGAGTTAGGGTCACGTCCCCGTCACACAATGTGAAGGCAGCAACTGCCAATCCCTGTGTGCTTGTAGCTGCTCCCTTTTCTTTTTTGTTGAATCATGAATGTTATGAGTACAGTATTTTTTTCCTCCTTGTACCTCCAGTGTCTGCTTGCCCAAATCTATGCCTCAAATAAACGTGGCTTGAGGAATAAATACATAGCTGTTGAGTGTTGACTTTCTTGTTGTTGTTCAAATATGGCCGGGTATTTTATGCATCACTACGTCAGTGGATGGATTGATTAACCAATATCTTCTTATAAAAAATTATATATATATATATATATGTATATATATATACATATACATATATATATTCATATATATTTGCAGTGATGAAAGTGCTCTGTATCTTGATGGTGGACATAATTACACATCTATCTGTTTGTCAGAACTCATAGAACTATACACTAAAAAGGGTGAATTTTCTATATAGAAATTATACCTCAATAAACTTGACTTTAAAAGCCATATGAGACGTGTTATTTTTATATGTCTATACAAACACACGCCTTTGTTTGGGTGAGGAGCACCTGGTGGAATTGTCGGAAGCAAATTGCCGCAGAGAGCTCCATCTCTACCTTGTGTCCCGGGTCATTCTCTGTGGTTTGGAGGGGAAAGCACCCCTCCCCAGCTCCTACCCAACTCTGCTGGCCACAGTGATGTGTAGACATGCAAGCTGGCAGGGATGGGCTCTGTCTAGATACTTTCCACTCATTGTTGAGACGAAATACCTGACACTCAAAATTAGTTTAGTTAGCTTACAGTTTGTGGAGTTTTCAGTCCGTACTTGGCTGGCTCCAATGCAGAGTGGCACATGGCAGAGGGCAGCAGTTCATGGCGGTGGAAAACAGCAAGGAGCAAAGGGAGGAGCAGCAGCTGCAACAGCTAGCAAGCCTCTCTCCTCCCTCCCTTCTATTGCACTCAGGCTGTCTGCTCCAGGGCGGGTGTAGCACTCACAGCCATGGTCCCAACATTGGATCATGAATTAATCCCAAACACTAGATGCCACCCCAGTGACTGCATGAAGCTTTGGGGGACACCTAGGCACACACTGTAATAGGATCCTTAAAGGTCACAGTCCTGGAAAGATTGAGCACCAGATGAATTGCTAAGTGGATAGGCAACTGTGAAGACACAATATTTTCAAAGAAAGGGAACGATCAACTACAGAATGGTAAAAATACAGGGTAAGCAGTCACGAAGCCGAGCCAGTTGCCCTAATCCTGTTAATCATGCCTTTCACTTGCCCTCACTTCATGTCATAGAAATAACATGGAAAAAAGACAAGTTGTTTCTGAATCCTCAGCTGAGTCTTACACGCTCAGGAGGTTTGGGTGGATGTGTCTTTTTCCAAGACAATCAGAACGTGTCCTCAAACACCTTGGGCTGGAGGCAAGCCTTTTGTTTGTAGTGGGAACTATTTTCTTGGCTGGGGCAAGTAAACAATCAAAGCCCAACTTACGTGCAAAACTCTTGGCGTCTCCTGTGTTCAAGTAGAATTTCTGCTGCTCTTCACCTGTCCTGCCAGCAAACTTGTCAGCATAGTGACCCATCTGGGGGCACCCTTGGACTGGACAGGGGAAGCACTTGTCCTAGTGAGAGGGGACAGACAGAGATGTAGGGCAAACCTGTCTTCTCGTAACCAGGAGACCAGGGGGAGCTGACCCTCACCTTTGCTTCAGCCCTGCTTTCTCATTCGTGACAGGAAGGGAGTCGGGACAGGTGAGTTCTGAAGGGCTTCCCGTCCTGGCTGAGATGCACCCGTAGTAGGAAGATGTCGGGAGCTCTAAAGTGTGTGGATGCCTTCAGCCCTGGTTAAATCTAGTATACTTTCCGCGTAGTGGTGTGCTGCTGAGTGGTTAGCAGCCAGTTCTGTGGGACAGGAAGCTCTGATTTGGGCGTTTGAGTTTCTGGGCTATGAATGCTTGCTTCCTGGAGCATTTTCAGTGGCCAACATGATATATGGACATCATCATCGGTATCACGGATGTGAGCCAGGGTGAACGTTTCTCTTAGCTCTTCCTTCGACATTCTCACATAGTCCACAGAACCTGCCTTTCCCTCCCTCTAAGGATGATGGGTTTTCTGTTTCCTCTCACATTTTTCTGGTCTGCCTCTGAGCTTGCTAGAAATACACACTTCTGTTCCTTCTAATATCTACCCTCTTGTAAGCCAGCTAGATTCATGTGACTTTAATTCCCCAGGGTTTTCCTCTTTCTTGGGACTCATCTGCTTTAGAATTTTTGCCATCTCCTGCCCAAATTTTATGGTTCACCTCCTCTTCACTGGACAGTGAACCCCGATGGGCAATGAAAAGCACCCACTGCGAAACCCTGAAAATCCCAAACATGTCAGGACCATAGTTCCACGGCGTTTGGTCCTCATGGCTCCGGCAGGACACTGGCTTACCGACTCAAAGTCTTTGTAGGAAACACAGGGGTACGCAGTGAACCCACTGGGGTTGAGGATGCTGTCCAAGTAATACTTGTAACTTCTCAGATGGTTGCAAGCCACAAAGTCCCGGGTTCCTAGGGAAAGAAAGGAAGAAATCTGCACAGGATGTGGGGATGGACTGTGATAGCTTCTATACTCTTGTCTGTAAGAGAGATGGTTCCAAAGTGGAGCCATATTTTTAAAAATTTAAGATAACTTTAAAATCGAATTACAATAATGACATTGAACAGGTAGTAGATTCTTTGCAGGTGCCATGAATGTTTCGATCCCTTTCTGTGCATATTGCCATGTAATCCTCTCCTTTCCCAGGAAGGCGGTGCTCTAGTATCCCTAGTTACGGGATTTAGCTGTAGAGCACACCCTCCTATTTACAGTTTATAGTTAACACATGGAGAGTTTAAGGAAACCTAAGCCCATCCGAGCAATGTTGTCATTCTGTCTTGCTCCTCACAACATTCTTTGGCTCTTTGCAACTCATGCCAAGTGCCAGATGTTACCACATGCTTTCCAGACCTGGCCTGAACTTACTTGGCTATGACTGATGGAAAGACTGAGCAGCTGTTTATCCACACAAATCCTGATAAGGATGTAAAAGGTAAAACACAGATGTTATTATCCTTAATATTTGCTTTGAGGACACCTAAGCTCTTTTGATCCAGTCCACTACAAAGCTGTGCTCAGTAGATTTGATTAGACTCTGGTGAATTTTAATTTATATGGTGCTATCTGGTAATTTTGGCTGGATATTACTTTTGGTCATTGTACTTTTCCCTTTAGTTTTAGGGATTTAGCCGAGGATCTTAACACTGAGCTATGCTTAGCTCCATTTTTACTTTTTAAATTTAAGAACAAGGTCTATTTATATTGCCCAGGTTGGGCTTAAGCCTGTGGCCTTCCCGCCTCAATCTCCCAGTGTGTTGGCTTTGTCCTTTTGACCTCATTAGATGCACAGTCAGGGCTGTATCCAGAGGATGCTCCTGATTCCTAGGCACACTTCATCAGTGACAGTCTCCACCCTGGTCCTACCATGATGGCTTCTTCTTTGTATTCCGTGTAGTGCAAATGATTTTGTCTTGGAAGCCATTGGGAAAATTCTCAGTTGGTTACTCAACCAACTTATAGAAGCTGGTTCTATAAGTTCGAGCTATATTACTGACTTCCAAGGAGTATCTACCAGAAACTTCTCCAAGGTAGAGTCAGAATATTTTTCTTATAGTATTTCCTTTCTTTGTTGGCTAGCTACCAGTTGATTGTTGCAGTTACAGTTTTCACCAGCAGCATTGCAATTCTTTGTTCCTTATATCTCCCAGAGTACACAGGACAATATTTTAAGAAAAGATAAAATTAGTAGTACTGCCATATAACAATTATTTAACTATATTTTTCAGAAATAATGTCCAGAAAGGATAACTGCATAGTTTTAAAGGCAGTATGTATTTTCATTATTAACATCTAGTATGGCAAGTGGACGACATCCCAGGAAAGGGATGTCATCCCGGATACTGCCCCTACCCCTGCCTCCTACCCTGGCTTTACCTGACCAGATGCCATCCAGGTCCACGATCTGTGACAACGCATTCTTCTTACAGCCTGGCATGTTCTGTCCTCCATTGGGGAAGAAGTCCAGGTGACCCATCAGTTGGTTTGTTCCAAAACCTGAGGTATTTGCAATAGCAATAAGGGTTTTTTCTCCCATTATAGGCTTCTTTTGGATAAAACACAATCCCACAGGATCACAGATAGAGCATTGTGAGACTCACCCAAGAAGGGGATTAAGGGAGCTGCATCTGTGTGAATGACATCAACAAAGTCAGCGTCTGAAGGATCAAGTCGAACTTCTTCTGGAGTGCCCTCAAAACTTGCTTCTACTGGATCCAGCCCTAATGGAGAAAGGTGGTCAGCAGTGGGCAACAGTAGCCCTTGGAGTTGGTGTCCAAAGGCCTTAGGTACACATGTGCTTTGGTTGTGCATCACCCAGCCCAAGGGTGCCATGCCCTGAAATAGCACAGTGCCATGATGCTGGGCATCTAGTGTGAGGACATAAGGTCTCAGTGTTCATCACAAGAGGGTTCTGGTGGCTTGGATACAGGGGCAAAATGTGTAAAGAAATTCAGATTTTATTTCAGCAATGATTTCTTTCCAAATCGGTCTTTTATTTACTTTCATATTGGCAATGGCCACATTTTTCTTTCTCTGATGCCAGTGAAAAATATGGATTCTTGGGCTAGGTCCTTTGGCTCCTAATCCCTATTTAGCTACTTTCTGAACAAACTATTTGATCTTGAACAGGACATTTGACTTTTTGTACCCCAGTTTCCCAATCTTACAAAGGTAGTAAATAATGCCATCTATTTTATGTACTTGTCATAGATGCAATAAGTTAATATACAGCCCTGAGCACAGTACCAGGGCTGTGGTATAGCCCTATAGGCACGGCTGTGTAAGTAGAGTATTAGTTGTTAGTGCTTCCTTTTGACCTTATTTCCTTCTTGTCTGAGATCTCAGATTTCTTAATACTTTTTAGAATGTTTGGCCACAGGAGCTAAAAAGATACAAGCTACATGTAGCGATCTACCGATCGATCGTCAGAGGGAGATTTCTTATATAGGCCCAGTTGCTTGAGCCAGAGAGCAGCCAACAAGGGTCTGAATGTCACTCAGTTCCACCAGTGAGAGTTGTGAGACCTTGGACCAATGACTTGCTTCCCTGAGTCTATTTCTTCAATGCTGAGAATTAAAGAAGAAATGTGAGACATTTGGTCCTGCATTTAGGATAATCACTTATAATCTATGCTTATTATAACAGCATTCATACATGGAATAGGTAGATTTTGCTGTTATTTTTGTAATAACTCAATGACTTTGCTTAGTTTGAAGTACCTGTGGCAGAGATGGTGGCTAGGAAAGTAAGAAACACAATTGTCAGCTTCTACTCAGTCTTTGATTCCAGAGAGATGGAGGAAAGCAGTAACGATGTAGTGCCCTTTAAAGCTACATTGAAGATTACACTGGACCAGTGAGACAGCTCAGCGTTCTAAAGTGCCTGCTTAGGCAAGCTTAGGCAGGTGTAGAGGACTTCAGTTTGATCCCAAGCACTACATCCATGCCAGCCCTGCCCTCAAGGTGGGGTGGACCAGGCAATAAATGAATAGGTAAATAAAAACAAAAATAAAGTTACACACTTCCATGTTGCTACTCTCTTTGCTATGCATTTTCCTGGGTGTGCATTCTGCTGGGTGACTGACCAGCATTACCAGAAACCTTGAGCCTAGAGAGGAGGGACCAGGACCGAGGCAAAAGCAGCCAAGCAGAGTGAGCCAGCACCTTCCTTGCCTCAGTGATGCTCGGCTGCCTCTTTGGGGCTGAGATGTTCCATGCAGGCTGCACCCAGCCCTGTGACAGCCAAGAGCAAATGGTCCTCTTCAGGACAGTTCTAAGCTGGGCTGCAGGTCATGCCCACATTCTGGGTTCCTAGGAACAAGACCTGGGGCCTTACCAGTAATCCTGCCCAGGCCTGGAGTCCTGCTCCCTGCCAGTCCAGCCACATGGGCTCCCAGGCTGTGACCAATGAGCTGGACTTTGAAAGGTGAGTAGCTGTAGTTTGTCTGGAAAGGAGAGACCGACACTGTTGTGCTCTGGCTTTCCTAACATTGTATAATTTCCTCTGCTGGAAACTCTCCCTACTCCCACACCAGGATCAATCTCTAATCCATTACAGGAACTCTAGAGCTTTTTATCCTAAAAACCTATTTTTTCTAGACTCGGCTCTAGTCAAACCCTTTGGATATATCTGATGTTTTTCACCACTGGGCCTGGTTTTTGTTCATCTTGTCAATCATCTACTCATCTAACACAAGAGAAATTACTGTCAACTCTCCACTTGCATGTCTCTTCTTGAGGAAACTTCCATGACACTGCCAACACACACACACACACACACACACACACTCACACACACATCTGGAGTAGCCATCTCTAGGTGCCTCTAGGTGCTTCCATAAAACCTGGACTCTCCATCACAACTCTAACAGATGACATTCTACTGTCAACGCAAATCTTCCCAGCAGGCCCGTGAAGGCCCGTAATCTCATCCATCCTTTTCACCTTCCTCAGACCCCTGCAACTCAGCTCCAACAATACTGTGTCAACAAAGCAAATAAAGCTACGAGCTGTTTGCACCTGTTGGTTCCAGAGATAGTCACACAAATGTACCTCACTTATTGATATATATGCTTCTTATACAAAAACCATGGCTTTTGGGGCCAAGGATATAGCTAAGTGGCACACACAGTGCCTGCCTGGCAAACATGAGGTCATGAATTTGATTCCTGGGAGTTAAAAAGAACAAACAAACAAAAAAACCCCCTTCATTTTGTTTGATTCCCCAGGGATGTGGAAGTAGTTGGAACCAATTTTTTTTTTTTTTTTTTTTTGAGGCCCTTTAGCTGTAAGATAGAAGTGACTGAGAACTTTACCTGGCATAGAAAATAGCCACAAGTAATTATTAAGATATCTGCTAGAATGACTTAAAGAATTAACTAAAAGGAAAAAATGAAGAAACACACGAAATGATTATGGCAGGGAAAACCTCCCAACACCAATAGGACTACATTTGCAGTCCAGCATGTCTGACAAAGTGTCACTCACTCACAGGTTGCCCCAGCAACTGACTCACCAAGAGGATATCGAGCATCTGGGCTACCTGGGCGCCCACCACCCGCACGTTGTTGGCAGCCTGTGTGTAGGTGGTTTGGGAGCCCTTCTTCCAGTCCACACAGATGCAGTTCACCTCCTCCACCTCAAACAGGGTCTGGCGTTGGGGAGATACCGGGTAAAGTTATCATGGCACATGGAAATTCCTTCTGTGCACCTCTCCTGCTTCTAGCTGAGTATACAGAGGCCACCTCTCCTGCTTCTAGCTAAGTACACAGATGGACTAGACTCTGTTAGGGCTGTGGGCCAGTGCTGCAGGAAGGATGCTTCCATTCCCTGTCCAGCTTGAATGTCAATAGAAAGGCCACTACTCTCTGGTTTCTTCAGCTAAATTTGGTAAGACTGCTCAGGTGGAGCAAACAATTGTGTCCTCTAGACGGACATGGTCCAAATAAGGAAAACCTCAAGTGCAGTCTTGCTGGTGGCCATGTCTAACTGACTTTGTGAATTTGACCCCAGCATGTGCTTTGCATTTCCTGGTGACACTTCTGCCTACTGGGCATTTCCTGAATTTTAAATTGGGAAGGAAGCCTCACATTTTTACAGTCAGGATAATGAAATACTTCATGGAGGAATTACATGGTGCAGATATTTAAAAAATAAAAGTGAGCCGGGCATGGTGGCGCACGCCTGTAATCCCAGCACTTGGGAGGCTGAGGCAGGAGGATCAGTGCGAGTTCGAGACCAGCCTGGGCTACAAAAGTGAGCTCAAGGCCAGCCTGAACTGCATAGTGAGACCCTGTCTCAAAAAGACAAAAAAATAAAAGTGCACTTATTTAAGAGATTGAAGAATTCTGAATGAAAACGTTCTTCCTAGATGTCAAAGAAACTGAAATATCCTCAGTTGTCCCAGGCAATACATGGTACCAAGTTGATATTGCACATTTAAAAACCTCTTGATACTTTTCACATATATGATAACTGATATGTACGATAACATACACAAAGATACTGCAGTCTTTTTTTTTTAAGGAGCAACTCACTATGTAGTTCAGGCTGCTCTTGAACTGCGTGGGCCGCACTAGCCAGGGACTCATTGCAGTCCTCCTGCCTCGGCCTCCCGAGTGCTAGGCATGTGCAACCACCCTCAGCTGCTGACAGGAGTTTTTCCTAAGGACTTTTATTTTTAAGCAGCTTTGAAGAATATCTTAAACACCTGGAGAATCTGGGACATAAACTGGACTAAGAAGATGCTTATTAATGCTAGGACAGGAGAGGTGCCAAGTGCTAAATGCCTGGAAACCAAGACCAACACAGACACATTTTGGAGGTTTATAATGTGCTGTTGGCATTACCATTGGTGTTCTTAGTGCACGTGGAAGGCACGCTGTTGTTATTAATGTAGGTGCAAATCTTGGGTGATACAAAAAAGATAGAATCAGTGCACACAGAAAAGAAGGTGGTGCATCGTGTGTGTGTGTGCGTGTGTGTGTGTGCGCGTGTGCACGTGCACCTATGCACATGTACACAGATATCCATTGTGTGCTTGTGTTACTGTGTACATGTATGTAAATAGGTGTGTGCACAGCTACGTGTTCTGCCACCCTAACTGCTACACTATTGTGTCATGTGACATGCAATTGTTGCACTTTGTGCTGTTTCACTTGTGTTATCCAGTCAATTTCAGCTCTCCATATTTCAAATAAGTGGTTGCAGGCACTCATCTCAAAGTCTCAGGAGTGGGGGAAAGTTCTGGGTGAAAAGAGGGAAGTCCTTCGCTTGTAGAAATGCAAAGGACCCTCACTGAAAACCGAAGTAGAAGCACTGAGTCTTAGTATAACCGGAAGGAGTACTTGTTCACATGGTGAATGCTGCTGCCTCTAGACGCCGATGAAACCAGGAATATAGAAAATAATTTCATGGGATCTAGGGCAGGCATTTCCTATTGTCAGACTCCTATGCTGTGACCGAGTAAAGTGAGTGGGGGCAGGGTGGGAGAGGGGAGGTGACTGCAGCCAGCAGGACAGCTGCAGGGGTTAGGACATGTGTCTGTCACCCAGCTTTTACCTTGCACACGTCTGTTACCCAGTTCTCATCTCCTTTGTCTATGAAGCCATGGATGATGAACCGTGTCTTCCTGGTTGTTTGAAAATTTGAGTCCTCAATCGTGGATGGATCAGAGAGGCGGAGAATCTGTGAAAACACACATGGCGGTAACCTGGCCCATGCGCCCATCTCTTCCCTTCCCTGTGTCTGCTGTCCCAGTGCGTAGGCCTTTCTCAGCTTAGGACAAAGCTATCTCAGACATAAAGCTGCCACTCTCCCTGTTCCTGCTCCATCTCCAGGTGAGTTTCACCTGTCTCTACTGGGCCTGGGCTTCGGCTTACAGGCTTAGCTTCCCAGTAGGCGCTATTAGACAGCAAATTCTTTGCCCAGACCAGAAGTACACAGCCAGCTAAAGTTCCAGCAGCTAGGAACCAGTCATTCACCTCAGCCAGTACTTGCAGAACATCTTGGTGGTCCAGGTCTGGCAAGGCCAGGGGAGCAGATGGAGGCATGGGATGGGGATGGACTGTGGTGCAGAAACTGTAGCACAGGCTGGGAACTCAGGGTCTGTTGTGACCTAGCCCTGTGGACAGTCTCACCTGAAAGTTGTTTGGGTTTTCATTGGTGTAGAGCAAGAAGCGAGTGTCAATTTTCTCAGGGCTCCAGGGGAGAATTTTCAGGGGCCTGATTGCAGTTCCAGCCCAGGGCTCAGTGTCAGAAAAGCACCCAAGGTCACCATAGCAAACTTCTTTCCCTAAAGACAAAGGATGGAGCTTGTTAAGGAGTAGTTCCTGAGCTGGCTCCCTCTTGCTACCCTAGAAGATTCTGCAGGCAATAGATACACCATGTCTCCGCCTCTTCTTGCCCTTAGTACTCAGGGACTTGCCTGGCCCGGTTCCATGGAATTCTACTGAGATGCTAATGGCGCCTTCATTTAGAACTGCCACGGAAACTTCAGTGTTCTGAGCTCCCCACAAACTCTTGTGATACCCTTATTTGACTAATGAGAAAATGAGCACTTATAAGCCAGTATCCTAACCAGGGAAAGGTGTTTAATGCTTTCCCTGGAAAATTCTGGCCTCAGTTCCCCTAGAGAACAAAAGCGGAGGTTGTTGGCACTGACCCCTCAAAGCAAGTCCCATTCGGCCTTGCCAGGCTGAGCATTAGTCTCACCTGCCTTTGCCAGGAAGCTGGAGGTATGTGGAGTTGCCAGAGCCCTGCCATGGCCAGAGCTCTCTTTGGCCCGTGCCAAGGGCTTGGTTCACATCCCCCTTGGGAGAAGAGAAGGTGTTTCTTACCTTGGGCCGCCCCCAGAAGGAAAAGTGTGATTGTCCAGAAGAGCAGCATCTATAATAAATCCAAACATTCTCAGCCTCACAGAGTGTTTCCAGGTTACTGAGCAGAGACTCTCGAATTCTGGATGATTTGCCCGGACTCTACTTCTCAGCGGGTGGCAAACTGAACGGAGAAGTGGCTTACCTTGTGTGAGCATCAGGCACTCCCTGCCGCTGCATCCCCCAGCATGTCCTCTATATGCAAGCCTTATCATTTTGACACTATTTTCAGAAAGCAATGAGTGATGATAGCGCATGGTATGTGTAGTTAATATTTTAATCTGTACAAATACACAAAACAAGATTAGGAATGATGGGCAAGTCTTCCCACAAGTCTGGGAAGATGAAAGAATGCTTGATGAAAAGGAGGAGAAAGGTCACTCTCGCCTTGTGTGCACGCATCCACACGACTACTTGGAAGCTCTAGGAGCTCAGAAGCTCAACTCCTTCTCTGCTTTCATCACCAAATACCTTAGTTTACACACCTCCATAAAGACATCGTAGCACACCTAATAGTTACAGGCGGTTGTTTTCATTCATTTTCAGACAGAAATGTCCCTGACTGGGTGAAAGTAAAGGGAAGCATCGGGTTAAGAAAGTCTTCTCAGTAGACACACCTGTAATCCCAGCTGCATTAGAGCTTGGGGGAGGAGGATCCCAAGTCTGAGGCCAGACTGGGCAATTTAGTGAGTGTCTGAAAAGAAAAATAGAAAGAGCTATGGCTGTAGCTCAATTGTACAGTACCTCTGAGCTCTATTACCACTACCTAAAAACAAAGCAGAAGCAAAAATAGTCTCTCTGTCTCTCTCCCTCTCCCTCTCTCCTCTTTGCCCACTGCTAGTGCCCTGGCAGCACTGGGAACACGAGCTTGGAGGTACGCAGTACTCAGAAGCTCTCACAAGTGCCTGTCCCATAGTCATCCGTTATTACCGAGTCAGTTATGTGTTACTATGCAATGAACTAATGTGCAACACAACGGCTTAAAACCACCACTGTCCTGCGATTTCAATATAATTGGGATAGTTGGGCTCAGGAGCCCAATTATTGGCCATCCACAACACCTCCAGGGGGTGCTCCAGATCCTCCTCAGGTTGCACACCTGCCAGACAGACTGGGCTCTGAGGTCGTCCTGATTTACCGGCAGATCAGTGCACCTGTGAGCAGCTGGCCAGTTCACATGGGAGCGATAAGTCTTCCCAGAGCAAATATTCGGGTCCCTTTTTGCCTCCAAGTGGAACATGTCCCACCATCAAATTTCCCCCCTTGACTAACCGCAGCCTTGGGTGTGGGTCTCAGGGCCCTCCTGCTTGGAACATGCAAAGGACTTCCCTGGAGTATTGGACAACAGTGGCCGACAGTCTCTGAGACCTAGCAAGAACAAGCAGTGGTCCACGCACTTTGTGTACAATACCTAACTCAAAATTGACACAATCACACCAGCAAGTTCTATCATTCCATTACAGATGCAGAAGCGGAGGCAAAAAGAGACAAATTTCCATGCAGCAGGACTCCCTAACCCCCCAGGGAAAAGCTCTACAGCTAGTTAGGGACCCAGGCTGCAGAGCAGGAGGTGAGTGCAGGGCCAGGGGGCAAACTTTCATCTGTGTTTACAGCTTCTCCTCATCTGCTTGCTGCCAGACCGTCAGGGGCCTTGGATTCTCATAGAAGCAGGAACCCTCTTGTGCACTGCGGATGTGAGGCGTCAAGTTTGCTCTCCTTATGAGAAGCTAACGCCTGATGATCTGAGGTGGAGCTGAGGCTGTGTGGCTAGTGCTAGGGAGTGATTGCAAATATAGATCAACTTTAGCAGAGAAGTTTGACTACATGAAGACCGCTATAAATCAATGGCTTAAGGACTCATACCGAAGCACCCTATCAGTAAGTAGCACTTAAGCTGCAGCTATTTGGCTTATGTTTGGTCTGTGTCGCTCACTCAGTACTTTAGTTACTACTTCTAGCTGTACCTCTTTCTTCCATTGTCTATCACAATTTTGATATACTTCCAAGCTAACCCTATCAGAAATGAGTAAAAACAAGCATCACCAGCAGTGGCAGAGCTAACTGGCGGCCAACTTGTTACACCC
This sequence comes from Myocastor coypus, assembly GCA_004027025.1. Taxonomy (NCBI): domain Eukaryota; kingdom Metazoa; phylum Chordata; class Mammalia; order Rodentia; family Myocastoridae; genus Myocastor; species Myocastor coypus. The sequence goes on along the minus strand of PVJA010005041.1, from coordinate 53,918 downwards.
AGCTGAATTGAATGAGCATGGTGCTGAGTGTGGAAGGCCAACCCACGGGTTGTTGCCGGGATCATAAAAGACTGAACAGGAGAAGCTGCTGAAAGCCAGTTATGGATGCTGTTTGAAGAAGCTGTTAGAGCTGTTGGAAGCTCCTGGTTCTCTTGGGCTGTTCTGCTGGAGGACCTTGTCCTGTTGACTTTCCCAATCAACTTTGGAGGAGCTTTGGCCTTCATCTTGCTTCCTGGCTCTGGAGCAGAAGACGGAGTGCTTCACATCCTCATGAAGAAGGTTGTTGCATTGGATTTCCTAATGGGAACCTGGATTTCTTCATTGCTGGAGGATCTTGGGGCCTCAGTGTTGCTGAGGATGCCTGTGGCACTTTTGGGGGAGCTCTGATGCTTACGTTGAGGGCTGCTTCCTGGCTCCAGTTCAGATCCCTTAGCTTGTTGCAACAGATCCTTCATCCTGCTGGCATAGGCTTCCTAGCTCCCATCCCTGACCTTTGGGCCTTTCCAGCACAGATCCATGAAGCAGGCCTGCATTAGGCTTTGTTGTGGGCTCTAGGCCTCCAGTTGGACTTGTGGGAGTCATAGTTATGAGTTCTATGTTTTCATTTAGACTCACTCAGGGTACTGGGATCCAAGCCCTTAGCTGGAGTCTTTAGTACTTAGTGTGTGGATAGATTCCCTGCACTTGTATGTGAGTTTTGGGTGATTCCTTAGAAACTGATGTTATAAAACATGTTCTATACTATATTGTTCACCTTACAAAAACCCCAAGCCTTTTCAGAGAACTTCTCTGAAAAGGAAGACCCCAATAATGAGAGCAGAAGGCTGCTAATGAAAAAGAAAGCTACATTTAAAAGATAATATCAATAGTTTTATTTAAATTATGCATTTAGGGGACCGGGGAGACATCTCTATGGCACAAGTGCCTGACTGGCAAGAGTAAGGTCGTGAGTTCAAACCCCAGTCCCGCAAAAAAAAAAAAAGACTGGGGCCTGGCGGGACGGCTCAGTGGTCTAAAGCGCCTGCTTGGGAAAGTTTGGGCGGCTTCAGGGACCGCAGTTCGATCCCCGGCACCACATGCTGTGCCAGCCCTGCCCTCGGGGTGGGCTGAGCCATCCATAAAAATGAGTGAATAAACATATAAAGGTTCTGAAACAAGAAAAAAAAAATAAAATTTAAAAAGTAAATTACGCATTTAGGGCTAGTGAGATAGCTCAGCAGATTAAGTGCCTGCTTAGGTAAGAACAGAGACCAGGATTCAATCTCTGGTACCACATGCCATGCCAGCCCCACCCCCAGGCATGCTGAGTTGGCCACTAAGACTGGGTGTGGTGGTGCACACCTGTAATCCCAGCAGTGCAGAGGCTGAAAACAGGAAGATCACTATGAGTCCGAGCTGTGTAGTGAGATCCTGTGCCAAATATAAATATAAATATAAATATAAATATAAATATAAATTAATTAATTAATTAAAGGTTATTACATAGGTGACTCATGTTCTCCAGTTGCACTCTGTATAATATGCAGTTAATGGCTACCTAATGAAGCCATAAGCTTTCATTGCCATACAGAGACCAAGTACCCTGTCTTAAAAGAAAAGACTTTGGATTTTTTTTAAAAAAACATATGAGCACAAAGATCAGCAGCAGTGATTGAAGGCCACTGCTTCATCAATTGTGTCTGCACTTGGTGCATTGTTCTTGGTGATAACTACATTGTTAAAACTGAGAAGCCCTTTACTGTTGGTGAAGAGTTGAGCTTGCCTGCTTCTAAGGACATTTGTTGCAGACTTTTAGAAGCTACATAATAAAAGGTGACACTATGCTTTTTTTGGCTAACACCGTAATTACATGAGTTGATCAAACTGCTGAGGATAGTACAGTACAGTTGTTGGGGATGGTTTATGAATTGCCATACTATGCAATCGAGATAGAAGAATCTACAGTGATAACAAGATAACAAGGTCTGTCTTTGTGCAATATAGTTTGTAGGAAGATGCACATGAGGGCATATTATTTTGTTGTCCCCAACACCATTCTTGAAGAACTATTTAAGTCCTTAAATGACTACGTATCTAGAAAAATGAGTTGATTTATTTTGTCAGTATTTGTACAAGTGGATCAGTTACTGTGACTGGATGTCTTTCTGGTTTGCTGTTTGGGTCAAAGAGGTTGCTTCTGAATGGTAGTCACTGCATTGTGTCATTTACAAGAAAAGTACCAGCTAGCCGCAAAACCTCATCTCTGCTTAGTAACATTTTCCAGGGCATGATGAAATTTATAGCTCCATTAAAATGCAGGCCATTAGCTCAAGTCTGTTGTACAATTCTAAGAGGAAATGGACCCAGAGCACACGGTCTTCTTTCAGAAACAGAAGCAGAATGGCTTTCTAAAGGTGGATTCCTGGCCAGAGCTTTGAGCAGTAAGAACTTCTGGAGAGATTTGTTTTAGAAAAGCAATTGTCACTAGCAGCACATTTCAGTGACACAGAATGAGTTCCAAATCTTGCTTAATTGTGTAATATATTCAGCCTACTCAATAAGTCAATTGGTATCTTCAGGGGAGAAAGACAACTGTGTTCTAGCTGGCCAGTAAAGGGAATGCATTCAAAGTCCAAGTGGAAATTTGAAGGTAATGAGCGAGATGAGATTTTGACACGTTTCAGTCATGAACACAGATTTCAAAGGAGACAGAAGTAGGGTCTTCTTTCTCCCAGCTGGTACATTAACAGTCTTTAAAAGAATTTGAGCATTACTTTCCAATCATAAAAGACCCATGAACTGGGAAAGACTAGATAAACCCTCCACAAGTTTGTGAATTAGCCATGTGAATCAATTTTGTCCATGCTAGAGGAGCAATTGCTTGATATTGCAGATGGCAATGGCCCTAAAATTGTGTCTGAGCCTGGGGAAATAGCTCAGCAGTCTAAGTGCCTGCCTGGCAAGTTCAAAGACCTGAGTTCGATCCCTGGTACTGTATACTGTGCCAGCCCTGGAACCCCAGGCATGCTGTGCCAGCCACTGAAACCAGGCATAGTGTCACATGCCTATAATCCCAGCAGATATTGAGGAGGTTGAGGCAGGAGGATCACTGTAGGTATGAGCTGCATAGGAAGACCCTGTACCAAATAAATAAGAGTTTTTTCAAAAATATATTTGAGACCAGTTGAAATCTATGTATGTTCTGGATTAAAGTCAAGGTGAATATTTTGAGATTGCTACAAAAGCCCTGAAAATGCTTTTCTGACGTCCTCTTTGTGTGAAGCAGGATTTTCCACAGTTGCAGCAACCCAAATAAGATTATTATCAGGTAGACTGACATAAGCAGCATGGTTTAAATATGACCATCTCCCATTTTCCCTGGATGGGATCAATTAATTGTGGGACAATGAGCTCAGGACTCATACCGATTCTGTGTTATGATGAGTTGTATAATTATTTCATTACATATCATAATGCAGTTATGATAGAAATAAAGTGCACAGTGACTGTAATGTATTGGAATCATCCAGAAAGGTTCCCTCACACACTGTTAAAAGTTATTTTTCACAATTCCAAACTCTGGTGCCAAAAGGATCAGGGACCACTGCGGTACAAAGTCCCACAGCCACTGAGTGAAGACATGAGATTTGAATCCAGGATACATGGAATATAAAGAGGAGCTGCTCACTTTTTAACCCCTTATCTTGTGGAGCAAGTGATCAATAGGATTTGTTAAGTATCAACTACATATACTAGGGGAGATACTTAACATTGAAAAAGTCAAAGTAGAAAATATATTTTTCCCTACACTGAGTTGGGCCCATTTGGGTAGTTTTTCTAGTGTGCAAATTTAAGCTGTGAAGTCAGTTCACATTGCTTGGAAGGTGTTAGAGCCTTTTATAATTATTTGGTGACATCAAAGGCATTGATAGTTTTTTTTTTTTTTTGACCTTGCAATGTTTAAAGCAGGAAAGACTTATAAAGATGTAATAGCAGATGAGTAGGGAGAAGGATGAGCTCACTGACATTTTGCCATGATCCTAAGTGAATTTCAGGTGTAAGAAACATAAGGAGGCACATTTTAAAAAGATGTCTATTTTTTTCAATTTAATTTAATTTTAAAGAGTAAAAACTAAAGCAGAAACAAAGACAAAAACAGGATAACATACAGCAATAGATATGGTACACATTTTCAAAATAAGAACAGCAAATTGACAATGGTTGTTATATATTTTTGTCAAATTTGTTAATAACTATTTTAAATGACACATAAAAATTGTATACATTCCTGGGGTAGAGGGTGATAGTTTAGTGCTTAAGTCTAATGTGTTGGGACCATAGCAAGGTATATGAAATATCCATTACCTCAAACATTTGTGCCTTGTGTTAGGAAAATTGAAAATCATCTTTATTTAGCTTTTTTTGTTTTTTTCTTTTCATTTTTTAAACTTCTAATAAGAACATTGAGACAGTTTTAAAACACGTTAGTAGGACAGCCACAATAATTGATACAGTGCATAATGTTGTTTTTATAGTAGTTGTTCAGAGTACAAGATGTGGACATGATAACTTTTCTACACACTATTGGTACAAATATTTCTGCTCATTGAACTAAGAGAAAGTAGTTATATATGTAGAGCAATATTCCATAATAGTAGTGGCTTATCAGCAGAACTGGCAATGTGGGAAGCTGTTGACTTGAGCCTTTTATGGCTCAGTATACTAATCTAGCTTTACTTTCTATGCCTTGTGGTTAAACTTTTCTGCTGGATGGTTAAGGCCAAGTTAACACAAAACCTATGTAACAAAACATGTAATTTTCTTATCTGACAAGGTCAGTCAAATCTCCTCAGGATTTACCTTGAAACAATGTACAGCATTTTGTAAAACTTTTGTTGATGTCTGATGTCTGGATGAGTCACGGTCATTGCTTGACTAATTTGCTCTCTGTGAAAAGCTGAGAGAATGCTTTCTCTCTAGGTGACTTTCCTTAGGCACACTATACATCATCAATCCCTTTTCTCCGTGGCCCCATAATCTCCTTAAACAGAATATTTGGGACACCACTGAGTTATAGGATGTTACATTACAGGTTTTCTTAGGACCTGAGTCCTCACTGAACTTGAAGGGCTAGGGCCAAAATATTGGCTATCTTTGTAACCCTTCTTTTTCTCTAAGTTTGGTCTTCAAACTTTGGTTCTAAACCCTCCAGAAGAATCTTCTCTATTTTGAACTATAGAAATAATTATTGTCACCGTAGGTGTCCTATAGAATAATGGAAGTTAGGTAGCTATTTCTGTAACTGTCAGTCATCCTCTGTCCATCACTCTGTAATCATTTTAGGCTATGGTAATCACTTTTCTAATCTCTGCTTCTTTGAGTCTAATTAATTTTTTAGCTTCCACATGTAAGTGACATCATTCAGTATTTGTCCCCCCATGACTGATCTATTCCATTTAATGTAATGTCCTCCAAGCTCATCTTGGCTATCTGAAATGACAGGATTTCTTTTTCTATGAATAAATACTATTGTATAATATCTACATTTTCATCTACATATCTATGTCTATATAATCTTTTCCTTAACCATTCATCTATCTGTGGATATGTAGGTTGATTCCATATCTTATATGTGTTGACAATACCTTGGTATATGTGTTCAAAATATCTTGATATATGTGTTGACAATATCTTTGCTATTGTCAGTAATGCTACAGGAAACATGCAAGTGCAAATATCTTTTGACATGCACGCAGATTTTTTTATTTTTGGATATTTACCCAATAGTGAAATTTCTTTCTGGTTTTTGAGGAACTTCCACATTGTACTAATTTATATTTTTACCAATTGTATATATAGGTTCCATTGCCATTTTTTTCACTTTCCTTTCCAGCTTTGGTTGTTTTTTATCTTTTGATTAAAGTCATGTTAACCAGAGTGATATGATCTCTATTTAGGTTTTGATTTGCATTTTTTTGGTGATTAATATATTGAGCATTTTTTCACAGACTTGGTGATCATTTGTAAAACTTAGTTTGCAAAATGTCCATTCAAATCATTGCTCATCTTAAAACCAGATTGTTGATTGTCTTGTTGTTGAGTTCCTTATATGTTCTGGAAATTAATCACTTCTTAGATGAATAATTTGCGAATATTTTCTCACATCTGTAGACTGACCTTAATTCTATTGATCATTTCCTTTGCTATTCAGGAAGATTTATTTATTTTTATGACCAGCTCAGCCTGCCCTGATGGCAGGGCTGGCACAGCATGTGGTGCCAGGGATCAAACCGCAGTCCCTGTGGCCACCTGCAGGTGCTTTAGACCATTGAACCATCTGCCGGGCATAGTCAGGAAATTTTAATTGAAAAATTTCAATGGATACAATTTGTCATTTTCCTTGCTTTTTTCATGTTATATTTGTGTTAAACTCGAATGAAATCTTTGCCTAGACTAATGTTTGAAGGCATTTCCCCTGTTTTCTTCTAGTAATTTCATAGTTAAGATCTTAAATTCAAATCTTTTACCTATTCTGAGTTAATTTTTATATGGTGAGAGATAAGCTTTTACTTTGATTTTTTTGGATATAGTTTTCCTAGGACAACTTATTGAAGAAATTATGATTTTTCCTCATGTTTGTTCTCAATTCCCTTATTAAAAATTAGTTGGCTGTAAATACATACATTGAATTCTCTAGTCTGTTATATTGGTTTGTGCTAATAGCTTGCTGGTTCTACAGTATTGTAACAGTGTTGAAGTCAGGTATGTAGATACTTTTTGCTTTATTCTCTGTGAATAAGTTTGTTCTGGTTATTAGATCTGGTTTTGTTTTGTGTAATTATGTAAACTTTAGGATTTTTTTCTATTTCTGGGAGGAAGGTCTTTGATGTTTTGACAGGGGTTTCATTGATTATGGACTGTTTGGGTGGAATAGATATTTCAACCATATTAATTCTTCAAATTCATGAACATGGAATGCATTTTTACTTCTCATTGCCCTCTTGAATTTATTTTGTTAGTGCTTTATGGTTTTCCTTATAGATTTATTTTATCTCTTCTGTTTTTTTTTTTTTTTTTTTTGAAGGACCAGGGTTCAAACTCATGACCTTGCACTTGCCAGGCATGCATTTGTGCCACAGAGCTATCTCCCCAGCCCCTATTTCATCTCCTTTTTTAAATTAACTCAGGTTCTTGCATTTTTGTATCCATTGTAAATAAGATTCTTTTCCCTTGAATGTGTTGTGTAGAAATTGTATTGATTTTTATATTTTGCTTTTGCACAGTGAAACTTAACTAAATTTATCAGTCCTATCACTTTCTTGGTGGTGTCTTTAGACTTTTTGTTTTCAATTCTATTGTCTATAAACAGGAATAGTCTGACTTCCTCCTTTCCAATGTTAATACCTCTTACTTCTTCTCTTTTCCAACATGCTGTAAGAATACCAGTACAATGTTGAATAGAAGTAATAAAAATGAACACCTTTGTCTTTTTCTAGACCTTAGACGAAATGATTTCCACTCTTCTATTCTGTATTCCTTTTCTTTTTTCTTTTGTACTAAGAACTGAACTCAGTACCTTGTACTTGTACAGCTGAGCTATATATCCCTGGCCCCTAATCCTGTATTTCTTTGGCTATGGGCTTGTCATTCTGAAAAGTATTGAGATACGTTCCTCCTATAACTAATGTGTTTTTTAAAAAAATATAAAGAGATGCTGAATTTTCTAAAATACTTGTCTATATCTACTGAGGTGATCATATCATTTTTGTACTTCATTTGATTGGTGTAATGTGTCATGTTTATTCACTTGTGTATACTATTCTTTCATCCATGAGATAAATCACACTTCATAATGGGCATTATCCTTTTTTTTTAATGGCTGGCTCAGCCTGCCCTAGGGGTAGGGCTGGCGCAGCATGTGGTGCCAGGGATCGAAACATGGTTCCTGCTGTTGCCTAAGCCTTCCTAAGTATGCACTTTAGACCTCTGAACCATCTTGCTGGCCCTGGGTAACATCGTTTTGATGTGAGAGATTGGATTTGGTTTGCTAGTATTTGTTTAAAATTTTTATAGCTACATTTATTGGAAATGTTGGTTTGTAAGTTTTTTATTTGTCTGTCTGATTTTAATATCAGGATAATACAGGTATGATAGAATGGATTAGAAAAGATCTTTTCCCTTTAAAATTTTTGGACTGGTGTTCTTTAATAATTTGGAAGAATGGAGCAGTGAAGTCATTAAATCCTAGGCTTTTTGGGGAGGTGAGTCTTTTTATTATGACTCAATTATGTTGTACTATTCTATTTAGGTTTTAAATTTCTTAGTGGTTCAATCTTGATAAGTTATATTTGTCCAGGGATTTATGCATTTGTTCTAAGTTTTTTAGTGTGTTGATGTATAGCTGTCCATGTGTTGATGTGTAGTTATTCATAATAGTTCCTAATGATTCTTTGTATTTCTGTATTATCAGCTTTCTTTAAAAATAATTTTATTTATTTTTTAAACTTTGTTTTTATTTTTGTATTCATGCATTATTGAATAGATTAGAATTTTATATTATGAATTATGAATATAATACATTTATATTTTATATTATGAATACAATAGTACATGTATTCATGTATTATTCAGAAGATTACGATTTTAATTGCACATAGGAGATATGTTGAGAATAGTTAGAAAAGATTTCATACCTATATACTATATATGTATGAATATTATTCAACCATAAAGAAGAATTAAATCTTGTGATTTGCAGCAAAACAAGTAGAACTGGAAGACATTGTGTTCAATGAAACAAGCCAAATATGGAAAGGCAAGGCCTACACGTTCTTTCTCATATGTGAAAGTTGTAATATCACACTACAAAGTTAGTTTTAATATCTCCTTTTATATTATCTTTTACCTCTATTTTTACTCTTTGAATTGTTCCTCTGATTTTCTCAGTCTAGCTAAAGCTTTCTCAATTTTGTAAATATTTGCAAAAACCCAATTTTTAAGTTGAGTTTGTTGCATTTCTTTTTGCAGTTTATTTTTATTTCTGATCTGATCTTCATGATTTCTTTCCTTCTTATTTTGGGCTGCACTTTCCTTGTTTTTTTTTTTAACTTTCTTAAGTTACAAAAGTGTTTTATATCCACTTTTTGCACTATTTTTGCTGTGTCCCACATAGTATGTTCTGTTTTTAGCACTTTAAAAAAAATGTATTTAGTCAGGGTCTACAGCGTCTCACTACACAGTTTGGACTTGTAGTGATCTTCCTGTTTTCAGCCTCCCAAGCACTAGGATTATAAGTTTGTGCCACCACACCCAGTCTCAATCACAGTCTCATCGCAACCCTTGCGTGGGGCCAGCATGGCAGGCCAGGGATCAAATTCTGGTCCCTGTGTCTGCCTAAGCAGGTGCTTTAATCCACTGAGCTATCTGGCTGGCCCTACAAATTTTTGAAGTTTCCTTTTTGATTTCTGTGTAACTTATTGATTGTTCTACAGCATGTGGTTTAACATCCAGGTGCTTGTGTAATCTCTACAAATTCTCTCCTTAGTTTCTAATTTTGCTCCATTGTGGACAGCTTTAAATTTTCTGAGACTTCTTACAAAATAAAGAGCCTAACACTCAGCCTGATCTGGAGAATATTTGGTGTGCTGATACAAAGAATGTGCATTTTTAAGCCCATGCTGAAATTCTCTGTAAAACCTGTTATGTCATGGATCTATAGCTGAGGTGGCCTAAATGTGGTTTGCTCCCCAACAGCCCATGTTTTAGGAGCTTGAGCTTCCTTCCATGTGACAATATTGGGAATGAAGGTGATCCAACAAAGTCCTTTTCAGGAATCAGCCTTCGACAGCAGTGAGTTTGGTAACTTCCTCTGGCTGAGCTTTGACTAAAGCAGCCTAGCAGAAGGGCGGCATCTCTGCAAATTCCATGGCAGACCCGTGGCTTGCAGCTAGGCCTGTCATCAACTCTTCCTTGAGCAGCTGTGTCTCACTTTGTCCCTGTTCTAGTTTCTTTTTAAAGATTGCTGGTTGGATGACTTGTTCATTTAAATTAAGTTTATCACTTTAGTCAACAAATATTTATTGGGCCCCTACTGTCACATGGCAGACATTGTTCTGGGCACTAGGAATGTGAAACAGAGACATTCTTCAGGTTTTGGCAACTTGTAACTGGTGAAGGAGCTGAAGAGGGTGACCACTGAAGAACAAGGGCCTTTTGTGTTCCATGAATCCTGATTTATGGGCTATCTGAAAGGAGCTGGCAGCTAGTTTGGGCAGAGATATTGAGAGTAGGGTGGATGGAGAAATGCTGTGTGTCTTGTTTATTTTATTGTTGTTGTTGCTGAGACAAAATACCCCACACCCAAAACTAAGGAAGGAAAGGTTTATTGAGCTCACAGTTAGTGGAAGTTTTAGTCTGTCCTAGGCTGACTCCAAGGCAGAATGGCACATGGCAGACAACAGCAGTTCATGGCGATGGAAAACATCAAAGAGCAAAGCAGGGAGTAGTAGCTGTGGCAACTAGTAACCCTCTCTCCCATCCTTCCATGCTAACTGCAAAGACCAGAGTTTCTCGGAGGAAGTGGGACATTCCATCATTCATCAGTTCTTTTTGTTGTTGTTGTTTAATATATTTGGTACAAGGTCTCACTATGCAGCTCTGACTAATGGCGATTCTTTGGTTTTCAGTCTCCCCAGAGTTGGGATTACAGGTGTGCATCACCACAGTGGGTCTCCTCAATTCCCTATATATCTGCCAAGTGATGAGTCACTCTAGGGTGGAGCCTCCACGCCCTAGGGTGTGGAATTGCTGAGTCAGTGTAGTTAAGCTTTTAACTTCTCAAGTTGACACAAAGTACCAACCACTACACTTTATATGTGTTATTCTTTTTTCTTGGTGTTCAGGGTCTCACTACTAGCTCGTAGTGATCCACCTGTTTACAACCTCCCAAGAGCTGGGATTATAGGCGTGTGCCACCATGCCCAGTCTCTATTGCTGTGTCAGCATCCCCTGGGATCAAACCCAGGGCTCGTGCCTGCTTGTAGGAGCTTTAATCTGATGAGCTACTTGGCTGGTGCTTGTATGTGTTATTCTTAAAATAAGTCCTGGGAAATAAATGAGGGTTCACAAGAGCACCCACAGCAGAGTAAGGGAGGATAAAATGAGAGCACATAGTGTATGCCTTTGATATCACACCTCCGATTTTAAGGTGCAGATTGCTACAGACTAAGGCCCTGTATTAATCAGCTCATCTGTGTGCCATAGAAATAGGACTATTGACTCAGAGTCTAACTCAGTGGATGCTTATTTGCTCATAGTTCCAGAGGTTGGAGTTCGATGGTCAGAGAGCCAGCATGGTCAGTTCCTGGTGAAGCAGCTCTCTCCCCTCTCAGCTGCCTTTTTGCTGTGTACTCACACAATCTTTCTTCTTTCATACTCACAGAGAGAACACAGAGTGAACTCTAAGGACACTGGTCCTATCAGATCTTAGCCCTTGAGATTTCTTATACACTCAAGTACTTCCTTGGAGGGCATTTATGGAAATATAATTGCAATAGAAGTTTGGTATCTGCAGTATGAATTCTGGGGGACATAAATATTCAGTCCATAGTGAACCAATGACTGCTTCTCAAGCAAACTTGTCTCTGATCCACTCCTACCACTGGGCCTTTCGTAAAGCCATAGCTGATGCACAGCTTAGATCTGGATATGAAGTGTAACTAATTCTTTTAGGGGCAACCTACTTATCGTGTCCTAAATACATTTTACAGTGTTTCCCAGAGTTCATATAAGCTGTATTGGCAGAGTACGTCCCCTAATGAAATCTCCACCGTCGTGCTAGGGCCACAAGAACACTTCAAAGGGTCAACAATTGGGATCTCTTCTATTTGAAAGGTTTCTGGGTGTCAAAAGTAATCACCATGAATTAGGAAACCCATGAATAAGAAAAAAAATTATATTTGACTGTCCCTCAGACAAAGGACTTCAATCTAGAACATATAAAGAATTTTTAAAAATCAGTCCTCTAAATTTCAAAGACACAATTCAAAAATGGGCATTTGAGATGAATGCATACTTTGCAAATGAATACAAATGGCAAATAAAAATATGAAAAAATGTTCAACATCATTGGTCATTTAAGAGCTGCAAATTAAAACAATGCTGAGCTATCATTTTATGCCAGAAAGAATGGCTGTCATCAAGAAGTCAACCAATAACAAGTGCTGGAGAGGCTGTGGAGGAAACCGGAAGCCTTCTTCATTGTTGGTGGGTGTGCAGGCTGATACAACCATTGTGGAAATTATGGAGATTATTCAAAAAGCTAAGATTGGAGGCCCCATTCAAGTCAACTACTCCCCTCCTAGGTATTTTTCCAGAACTGAAATCATCACACCACCATGCTATAAGTGCACCCATGTTTGTAGCAGGGTAATTTGTCATAGCTAAATCTTGAAAACAGCCCAAATGCCCATCAACTGAGAAGTAGATAAAGACAATGCAATAGTTTCACACAATGGAATATTGCTCAGCTATCAAAAAGATAAGCTTGAGGCTTTAATAGATAAATGGATGCAACTAGAGACTGTATTGATAAGTGAAATAAACCAGACCTGCAGGTGCAAACATTATATTGTCTCACTAGTGTGAGTGTGAGAACCAGAAAGAGTCAATAAAATCTGGACGGTACAATGGAGACTGTGAAAGGGAGCAAATTTGTTTAATGGAAAGGAAAAATTGGGATGAGGAAGTTGACAAGTGAAAGGAGGGAAGAAGATACATTTAGGTGTGTAGGGAGGATGGTTGGGTACTTACAGTGCCTATTTCTGCTGGTCTTTTGAAAGGAACAGTTAATGCTCACAATTTTTTTCTTTTTATTCTTTTTAATTTCTTATAACTTTTTGCTGTTTTTTTAAAGCTAATTATCCAGCTTTATGTCTGGCAACCTAAACAACGAATTTTATGTTAACATCATGCAATACAGTAGCCTTTGTTTAATTCTTATTACTTTAATGAAATTCTGTATCATCTCGAATGCTTTTTTTTTTTACTATTTTTTATGTTTTAAAAATAAAAAAATAAATAAAGGGGAGTATGGATGCCATACTAAATTATGGGTGTACTCAAGGAGGATGAAGTAAGGGAAATGTCTTGATGGTGAAATAAGGAGGATTATGTCAGATACTTTGAAGCAATAGCCATTGGCTGTAAATATCAATAAAAAAGTGACCTCACTCCAAATGAAACAGATGGTTGAGGGCCAGACATCTTTGTGAGGGAGGGAAGAGTATTTTTTTTTTCAAGACTTAATTCTTGCAGAGACTTTGGGAACTATTTCTGTTAACAGACTCACACATGACATTTCCTTGTTCATGACCTTCTGGGTTCTTTTATTATATTTTTGCTGAGAGCTTCACAGAAGTGATTCCATGTAGAATTTGACAACTTTCACGAAATGAGGATCCTTGTGAACAAAAGGCTTATTAAGTGTTGTGTTTCTGAAAGGAAATTTTCTGAAGTTATTCCTTTGTCCCATTTTATTACTTGAGTAAGTTTGCAGACATTTTTATTCATTGATTTTTATATTCATTATCATTAGAAGTAATATGATGGGGGGATTTTTATGAACTACCTGCAGAATTATTTAATTGTAAACATTAATTATCACACGTGTTGAGCATTGGCAACTAGTCTCTGCACAGATTTTTTTAATTTGGAAATTTACTGTTTAATCCACAAGCTTAATATAGCTTTAGTTTAAAAAAACAAAAACAAAATAGTGAAATCAAGGCACTATTTTAAAGTCCGGGCCCTTCTTCCAGCTTCTCAACATTATATATCCCAAATGGAAGAATAAGACAAAAATAGAAATGGAACCATGACATTTCAGAAAGCAAAGATTTCATATAACTGAAGGACCCATCCATCCTTCCAGGGACGACTTAACTGTATTTGGTTGTGGTGACCGGGTTGCCCTGGAAGCGCAGCTCCAGGAAGACCCTTTCCTAGGCTTTGATGAGACAGAAGGTGACCATGTCTTGATAGCTGGGGAACTTCTTTACTTGGGAGGCAGAGAGAGGGAGACTCAGCGCTTTGGTGGTGTGGATGGCGATGCCTTCTCTTGGGAGCCAGTGGGGGCGAAGAAGTCCTTCCCTTTGGAGGTGGAGGAGAGTGCGTCCTCTGTATGGCAGGAGGGCATCTTCTCTGGGAAGGTCAATGCTGCCGAGGGGGAGGTGAGGAGTCCTGCGTCGTGGTGGTGGTGCGGGGGATCTGTGCCACCAAGGAAGAGGAGCTGGTGAGGGTACATGGCATCGGCTGGCGGGTGAGGGCAGGGCAGGGACTTCTTAGCCTACCACCAGGGACTTCTTAGCAATTGCTATCACTTTCCTATCTGCATTTGAGGGGGGTCTCTTTCGGGGGCTTTCGTGGTGATTGGGACAAGCTCTGGGAAGGGGAATGTCTCTGTCGCTGGCCCACCTCACCATTTTTCACACAGTGTCGTTAGGGCAGCTGCTCCTCAGAGGAAGAGGAGGAGCCAGAGTCAGATGAAGACCGCTGGTTCTGTCCTCTGTACTGATGTCTCTGCTGCACAGAGGCTGCAGCCCTTTCCACATTTATCTTCTTCAGATTCAGATAACTCTGCTTTTCTAGGCTTTGGTGCTGGTGATGGCGATTCTCTTTTCTCGGTACCTTTATGTCTTGTCACTTTCCCTGCAGTTCTCCCTGGAGACACAGGAAGATGGCTTTTTTTTTTTTTTTCCCGTTGGAGTGCTGGAGAGTTGGGGAATGATGCGTTTTTGGTGGGGGAGCAGCTGTTGGGGATGACCTGTCATCTTCAAATCCAAGGATTTCTGTTGCTGGTTTTGTTACCCAAGGCTTTATAAGCTCCAGATTTACTTTGCTCATGTCCACCGTTTTTTTTTTTTTCTTTCTAGGCATCCTGCAAGTTTCGGCTGCTTTAGTAGTTTCTTATGTTTGTTACTGACCTGATTATCCTGTCCTGCACTTGTTCCACCGAAGAATCACTAGTCCGTCCTGCTGCCTTACTTGGAGATTGTTCCCTCTCTGTACAGAATTATAGAACTTTTAACATCATTATCTATCTCCCGATGACACTTAATCATGACCATTGGCCATGTGAAGTAGACAATTGTTTATAGGGGTATAAAATTGAGGATATCGATCTGGATTAGACAAACCATGCTTTGGTGGCTATGGTGATGTCTTTATGTCAACGGCAACCCTCTCCTCACCTGAGGGATGGCCATTTACCACAACTGGGATACCGATCTCTTTAACATCCAGTGAGAAAGAGAAAGAGCATCCGTCATTCCCATCCCAACCTCTGGATTTTTCTAGAGATTTTCCAGAATCAATATTTTTTAATTCTCAAAGCTACTTGGAATTAGAGCTTTTGATTTATGCAAGAGAACCCATCCTAATTAATGTAGGTTGGTAATATTTAGAACAAATCTTAACATTTGATCAATTTGAGTATATTTTAGTGAAACATGGAATGGACAGGGTTTTCAATTTCTATGGGTTTAATAAACCTATGTCTTTGTTCTTTCCTCTGTTTTCAATGCCCTTCCCATGATAGTTCCTTAGCAACTTTCTAAAATATAGATTTCCCTTTCTCTTGTGGGGTACTGTTATTTAGATATAGCTTAATTCAAAATGTTTGGCCCTAATAGAATTACTCATTCTTTCTGTTGGAATGAGTTTTTAAAAATACTGATTTCTGGGGCTGGGGAGATAGCTCCAAGGCACAAGTGACTGCCTGGCAAGTGCATGGTCGTGAGTTTGAACCCTGGTCCTGAAAAAAAACAAAAAACAAAAAACAACAACAACACAGTCTGATTTCCTTTTCTATCACATCTTGCATGTGCCAGGCACATGCAAGCATAAATCCCTTATATTTATAAATTGGATACAGAGAACTGAGCTTGTAATTTCTATTTGGAGAGGAAATTAGACCAGGGAGATGACGGGTGCAGTGTGAGAGTGATCTTAAGGAGAGTGGGTGACGGAGGTGAAGCAAGCATTTCTGGCTGATGTTTTACCTACACAGGTATTCCAGAAACAGTAGGCCTTAAACAGGTGGAAATACAAGCAAGAAACATTTAGGAAGAAAAAGCATGTGTGCAAATACCCAGCAGCATCAGAAATCAAGGACCGTTGGCGGGGACAGCACACGAATGTGGAATTCCAGAAGGAGTGTGCTGAAAAGTGAGTCTGGGATCCTAGGAGAAAGCAGGACCGAGAGGGACCTGGCCAAGCTCCCTAAGGAATACAGACTCTCTCCTGGGTGTGTGTCTGGGGGATCCCTAGGGAGATGTTTGATTTGTGTATTAGGAAGATCAAATGGGCAACCCATGTGTCTCCTCAGATGACACTGGTCTTTCATCTTTCACAAAGGTTCGCTAGACCGAACAGAGGCAACAGTTCTGTGGAAACTCCACAGGGAAGCATCAGCCACGAGTCATCCTCATCAACCTTTGTATCATTACTCCTGACGTGTCTTATTAGGACCAGTCACAGAACAGAACATGATGTGAAAAGTGACGAAGGTTGGGACTTTTCTCAGCGTTCTAGCAAGAAAGGGTCATACTAGGTCCAGGAATCTGGCTTCGTGACCAGAGTGATGTTAGTATGAATGGCGGACACAGTGGCAGTGTGGTGTAAGCAATATGCCCAAGCTCAGGTGCCAACGTGTGGCAACATTCAACAGTCTGTGGTTCTTCACACTGGTTGCAGAGTGTGCGCTTTAATCTCTATATCCACAAATAGGTTATATCCATTGGAAATAATGGGCATGCATGACAAAAGACAGACTGTTTTGCCTCACTAGTAGTTTTATTAGCAGTAAGATTCAGTGGTCATGTGTCACCAACCTCCTAGCATGGGCTGAGGTTGAGCAAAATATCCTCTCTCACAGTTTCGGAACTACAGAAGTTGAACCTGTGGAGAGAAAGCAACCAAAGGTCACTTCCTCCTGGCTCCCACTGGTCTGCTAGTTACGGGGACACTCATTGCTTTTGCCCTATTATGAATGACAGAAACACTTCATGCCCAAGCTGAATGTTGACCAAGCGAAGACTTCCTGTTTATAAAAACCTGAATACTCCTTTCTAACTTCGTGTCACAGTGAAGCAAAAAGGAGAGACAAGGTGTCAGCGGACACCACTCCCCAAGCCTGGGACAAGATGAACTCTTTTGTCGTGCCCATGAAGCAGCTGCTGAGCACCTGACCCAAGCCAACAAGTACAACCAAGAAGAGCAGAGTCAACTGTGTGATGAGTCAGTTGCGTGATGAGATCTGCCATGCATGGAACTGCAAGGTCCTGATATTTGCTGGCCATTCTTACTTTAATTCAATAATCAAACTGAAAATAACTAATTTTATCATTAGATTTGACAATACTTAAGATGCTTTAGAGATAATTTTCTCTAAGAAAATATATGCCAAGTGTCTGGCCACTAAGAATTGTTTGTAGGATGTTTTTTCGTCTTCATCATCTTAATATGCTCCTTCCTGTGGTCTGATATCTGGTAGCTTTACACAATGTCCAATTAAGGGATAAAAACTAATGTTAATAAAGACCATGAGAAAAGAAAGGCACATAATACCAGTACGTGAGCAATGCATAAACACTGAATTTGTTTTGTGTTACATACGAAATTGGAATTCAATCCCTGTGTTTGAATTCTGGCACCGAACCAGCTTCAGTATGTGTTAAATGGAGTTAATAAGGGTGCTGCCCTAAGAGATGTATATTTTGCTTATAGTAACTCTACTGGGCATTAGCTGACCTGGAATGAATCGCACATTTACATTAGCTTTTTTTTCTTCTCTTTCTTACTCTTTTTTTACACAATCCTCTGAAATCAACAAAATCAAGGTAGTAAAGACTACCACTCATTCCCCAATTTTCCTCCTGACTCTTGGTAATGCCTCCTTCTCACCTTGTCCCATCTTCCCTCCCCCCAGGTAGCCAGCTGGCTATTGTCGCACAGAGCGCTGCAGTTTGAATTGTCTAAAACTTTACATGAATGAAATCCAAGGTGTACAACCCTTTTGTCTAGCTTCTTGCATTCTGTATAATTATTTTGTGATTCATTCATATTGCTGCAAAGAGAAATAATTCATTTCTCTTTAGTATTAAGTAGCATTCTTTTGCATGGATAGAGCACTGCTTGGGATGTTTCCCATAGTAAAAGCTACATGGGGTTTTAATGCACAAACTTGGACTAAACATAGGGTTTCTTTCCTCTTGGCTAAATAAGTCTCTCCTTAACTAGTATTTCCAAGGCCTCCAGCAGATGCTTAAATCTGAATATAGTACTGAATTTTATATATACTAGCTTTTCCTGTATATACATATCCTTCATGAAATTTAATTTATAAATGAATCACAGTAAGAGATGAATAATACAAGCTAAATAATTATGATAGGTGGTATTGTAATAAAATTGTCATCAGAACTATTCTGGTGTCCTGGGACATTAACTAAAATAAGAACTTGAATCCAAGACTATAGTATATGGTCAAGCAGTCCAACGACCAAGAAAAACACCCAGTGACAAATGCATGGATTCTTGTCCCAGAATCTGTGGAATGGAACTGTGTGTTATATCATTATGTTATTCAGAAAAATATGCAACTTAAAACTTATGAATTGTTTATCTCTGAAGTTTTCCATTGTATTATTTTGAGATAAAATTTGCATTTTCTTACTAACCAATACTGTACATTTTCCCACCTTTTCAGTTAACTATTTTAATTTGAGATGATTATTATTCTCTTAGGTCTAAGTCTATTATGTTTCTATTTTTTTCTCCCTTGATTTTTCCTTAGCTTTTACCCCTTTTTACATTGTACTTTGAAATACTTTTTGTTCCATTGTATCTTCTTGTTGATTTCGTAGGCATAGTTCTTTTTATTATGATTCTGGTAGCTGTTTTAGAATTGGTAGCATGTATTTTTAACTTACCACATTTCACTCAAGTGCAAATTTTCATTTAATACGAGAACCTTTGAAAAGTTCGTCTTGTTTCTCTTCCCTTTTTGGCACTATTCTCATATATCTTATAATATGAAACACTCAACCATTTATTTCTACAACAGTAAATTATGTTAAAGAAAATTAAATTGCATTTAAGAATACCATGTATTTTCAGTGTAATTATTATTTTTGGTGTCCATAGATTCTTTCTCACTCAAATAGATTCTTCTCTCACTTGCATAATTTTCCTATGCCTGTAATTCCATTCTTAAATTCTTCTTGTAGTTTTGACTGGCCAATCATAAAATCTTTCATTGTAGATATGTCTAAAAAGTCTTTATTTTCACCTTGAAAGATATGTTTGGAGGGTTAGTAAGATAGCTCAGTGGCCTAAAGCACCTGCTTATGCAAGCTTAGGGACTGCAGTTTGATCCCAGCACTACATGGCATGTCAGCCCCACCTCCAGGGTAGGCTGAACCAGCCCCTGAAAAAGCCAAAAACAATAAGAGAGAAAGAGAGAGAGAGAGAAAGAGAGAGAGAGAGAGAGAAAGAGAGAGAGAGAGAGAGAGAAGAGAGAGAGAGATGTTTGCGGGTATAAATCATTGGCTAAAGTTTTTATTTTATTATTTTAAAGACGTTCTTGATTACTTAGCTTTTGACATGAAATCTGCTATAAGTTTTACCTTCATTTTGTGGTGAGTCTTTTTCCTCTTGCTGTCTTTTTAACGTTTTCTCTTTATAACTGCCTTTCAGTAAAATTTGATTTAGATATGTGTTAGTGCTGCTTTCTTCATGCTCTTGTGTCCTTTTATTCATTTAAAAATAGATTTTATTTCTTTATTTATTTGATATAGGGCCTCTCTATGCAGCTCAGACTTGCAGTAGTCCTCCTCTCTCAGCCTCCCTAGCAATGAGGTATCAGTGACTGGCTCAGTGCAGGGTTGGCACAGCATGTGGTACCTGGAATCAAACCTGGATCCTTGTGCTTGCCAGACAGGAGTTTAGACTGCTGAGCTATCTCTCCAGCCTATTCAGTATTTTATAATTATCATCAGCAGGCGTTTAGACTGCTGAACTATCTCTCCAGCCTATTTAGTATTTTATAATTAATTATCATCAAATTTGATAGTTGTGTGGCTATTATTTTTTTCAATATATTTTGTCCCTCCTCTTTTAGGGTATGTAGAGACAGGTGCATTAGTGTTCCTGAATTTTCCCCTTGGTCACTGACGCTTGTATTAAAATTTATTTTGTTACTGTGTTTCATTTTTCAGTATGTTCTATATTGCCTTTAATTTCACGACTCTCTGATACTTCAGTATCTGAAATACTGCTAGTCGTATTCGGTTTTTTATGTGCGTCTTTGAATATTAAATCTCTAGAAGTTCAATTTGGATATTTTTCTATGCATGAAATGTTCTGACCATTTTGAATAATTGAGATAGATGTTTAATAACTGCTTCAACGCTGTTGTTTACTATTACAACACATGTACCAATTCTGGCTGGGTAGCAAATCACTGATAATCTTCACCATTACAGGTTATGTTGTCCTGCTATTTACCTAGCTGGGAATCTATAAATTAACAGCAGATACAGTAATTTAATCTTGTTAGTTGTTAGATAATTTTACACCTCTGTAAATTATATTAAGATTTGTTCTGAGACACATTCACTTGGAAATAATTTATTTCAAAGTCTTGCTAAATCTAAACTAATTATTTCCCACTGACAAACACAACCTTCCTAAATACTATACCCAATGCCTCTTGAATTACAAGCTTTTCTGTTCTGGTCTATGGAAAGGACACTGGGCAGTGTCCATTGTAATCCATCCAAATGGCTGTTGCCTTGGCCTTGGCTACTTTGCTCACGAATGTGTGCTGAGTAGCACTGGGACTGAATAGGTCAAGAGGTTTTGCAGATTCAAAACTGTAGGACTCTGCCTCTGCAGCTCTCTACTCTCTGGCAAACTATGTTATATAATCTATCTGCCTTAGGTTCTATCACCTCAGTTTAAAGAGTCCTGAACCCTGCTGTATAGCACTGCCTATGTCACACCCTGGAAACTCTCGAATCAGTAAGATAGGGCAATTCTAAATCTCCACCTTGTTTGAATTTTGTCTCACAGGTATAACTGTCCTTTATGGCTTGAAGTTCAGTGACTTTAGAACTGTTACAGCATGTAGTTTGTCCAAATTTGTGGTCTTTTCAGTTGGGAAGATAAAGATGATATCTTTTACCCCACCTTTCCTAGGAGTAAATGTCTCTCCTTTGGATTTTTATGAGAATGACAAGTATTTGATGATAGAAGAAACTTTAGGCCTAAGAATGTAGTTAGCAGTCAAAAAACCACTGATCTAATCTTGCTTACTATGATTATCATCAGTTCAGCTTTTCTGATGGTGCAATTTGATAAGCATCCTTTGGTCATGCAAGCTGCAGTTATGGTGAGAACCAAGGATTAATCTCCTTGGCCTTTGTTTTTGCCAAGAAGACCCATAACACAGAGCAAGTCATTTCTGTCCGTAATAGCTGAAATCAACTTTTGACAGTTTAAAGGACAATTTAATGAGCCCATGACTTCAGTGAATATGAACAGAATAATTACACACCTAGCAAAAAACACATCTGCCAAATGAAACATCTTTTTTGCCTTAGGACCATGAAGCCAGATCTCCATTCTAATGCCTAATTTGTATCAGATTATTGAATATTTCTTATTCATAAATCTGTCAATTTTTTTCTTAAAGTTATGTACTTTTTCTTAAAGACACAGAATATATCAGAAATCTAGTTTGACTGGGGCACAGAAGAACCACTGCAGGAAGTTTAACTTAAAGGAGAACCTTAATGAGAGATAAACATGACTCAGTCCTTCTCATCCCTTTGTCTTGGTTACTTACACTCTTCCATCATCTCTTTGCACTGTGATCCTAGATGCTCCCACTTTGGGCAGGGCTGGGTTGATCACATTGTTATACCAAAGAAATTTAACCTTCTGCAAGTCCCCAACATCCACATCTGAATCAATGTCATTAGTATGAGTCTTTCCTGAGAAGAGAGTGCCCCTGGGAAGGTAAGACATTAAAAAAAATACATAAATACAAATATAAACATGAATAACCATGCAGGTAAATATATATGTACACAAATGCATACATTTATGTTTCTCAAACCAATTGATAATTTATCTCTAAAGTGATTGATAGAACATTTGGTATTCTAGTGTATCAAATAGATGCATACATATAAGTCAACTCAGTGGTAAGTTTTTCCCTCACGAATTCTTTTACTTTAAGATCATCATTAATTTAACAAAATCACAAATATGCTTTGACCACAAATATGCTTTGTCTCACATTTAAATATATGCTGACATGTGCCACGCTTTTATGATGAAGTGTGCCATTCTTCCCATTTTTTAAAGTAGACTGATTATTCACTATCCATAACTCCTGTCAGACATCAAGGTTGTTTGGTTTGGATCCCAAATGTCCCTCCAGTATCCTCATTGTGTTGAAACTCTGATTGCTACATGGTGGAATCTGGGGATCTGAGGATCGGGAGGGCTTCAAATTCATCAAGTGGCTTCATCCCTCGATGAGTTTCTAGCTCAGTGAACTTATTGAAGATGGGGCTTACTGCAAGAGGTGGTCACTAGGGCATGACTTGAAGGCTATGAGGTTTTCTAGGCTCCTTCCTAGGCCTCCACCTTTGCTGTCTCTGCCTGCTTTCCGACTACCATGACATCAGAAGCTTTCTCCCACCACAGTTTTGCCTTGTGATGCTCTTGCCACGAGCTGGAAGTCATAGAGCCAGCAGGTATGGGCCAAAACCTCTGAAATTAGGAGCCAAAATGCACCTTTCTTCTTTTAAATTGCTTTTTGGAGATGTTTGTTCAAGTGATGAAAAGCTGCCTAACGCAGTAAACACTAATGGCTTTCTCAGGCAATGTAAATAAAGTCTAGGGCTATAATTCTGAAATGCATCAGGATGTAAAAGTGCAGAAGTTATTTCCTTTCATATGTTAATAAGCTCTTCTGCAAGTCATGTACATTGTATAGTGTTCAAATATTTTAAATACATAGAATAATATTTTACTTACTTAAAAATTTCATATTGCTTAGAGTTTCCTCTATTTCCAAACAAAGAAACTAATATATGTCCTGTAACCGTCTTTCCAGACAATGTGACAGATACTTTATGCCTCCAACCTACATGGGGGAAAATTTTGCAAAATGTCAACCTTAGAGAAAACACATGGTAAATAAGCTAATCTGAATCCCACTACTATTGTATAATTTTAGATAAGTTATATGTGGTGTTGGTAATTCTTCTAATTAGTCGCACTCATTTAATAGTCATCTAATAGTCACACTCATTTCTTTATTGAAGGGTTTACAAGACAGGTTTGGATAGTGAGGATGTACAGAACATTTCCAAAATTAATAGGCTTTTTTTTCAAACTAAGAGTCTAAAAAATATATTTGTCTTAAAAATTTCAGTCTAACACTTTGTTATTGAGTGGCTTTAGAATTTTAGGGCTAGGGAGATAGCTCAGGAGCACAAGTGCCTGCCTGGAATGTGCAAGATCCTGAGTTCGATCCTTTGTTCTGGAAAAAAAAAAAAAAAAAGAATTTTATATTTATAAGCCAGGGTTGGTGGTGCATGCCTGTAATCTCAGAACTCAAGAGGCTGAGGCACCAAGATTGTTGTGAGTGCAAAGCTATCCTAGGCTACATAGCAAGTCCAGGGACAGCCTGAGCTACATAGTAAGGTTCTGTCCCCCAAAAATTTATGTTAAAGATTAAAAAAAAGAATGTGACATTTTAATCAGTTTGCTTTATTTTCATTATGCATAAAATTTTAGAGTTCTGTCATGCTTTGGTTTACAAGGTCTTTATTTATTTTATAAAATCCTGTAACTTTCCACTGCCTTTGGAAATGAACTAATTTAGGTAATCAAAAGAAAGTTCCCAATGGGCACCATGATAGATGCCTATTCTGGCAGCTACTTGGTAAGCTGAAGGTGGCGTATCACGATTCCTGTGTAAGCCTGGGCAACTTCGGGAGACGTTGTCTCTACATAAAATAAAGAAGACTCATGATAGAGCATCCCTGAGTTTCATTCCTAGTAAAACACACACACACACGCACACACACACACACACACACACACACCTACACACACCTATTATACACATATTTCCTTGCTATCTGTCAATAGTAAATTACTATGTTTTCTAGTTACTGGTACACTGGCCAACCTGAGGATACGATAAAGCTAGTCTTCAGCTTTTTGCAATGTTTGTAATCCCACCCTTGCCCCTCTGTTTACTCATGGAGGATACTTGGAGCCTGTCCTCACGCCTCACCATTAGAACATCTTCCAATTCACGGCACCAATGGGGTCTAGCATCCTAAATATTTCTTGGTCAGTATTATTTTTATTTTATTTTATTTTTTTCTTGTTTCATAACTTTTGTTTGTTTGTTTATTTATTTTTATGGTCGGCTCAGCCGGCCCTGAGGGCAGGGCTGGCACCGCATGTGGTGCTGGAGATTGAACCACAGTCCCTGCAGCCGGCTGCAGGTGCTTTAGACCACTGAGCCATCCTGCCGGGCCCCATGGTCAGCATTGTTTTTATCCTAACTACCTCTGTATCTTTTCTGGCACTAGGTTTCTAATTATATAAAGCCTCAGAACTCTGCGTAGCAAACATTCCAATCTAATACCAAAGAGCTGCAGCAAAAGAAACCTTTATAATTCAGCCCTAGAAGTAAAGGCAAAGAATATTTTTTTCTCATTAATAATTCAGGTCTCAAATCCTATTCTCGTATCCCCAATAGACACTGAACGTGACACTAGACACTTTTCACATGGGAGGTGCCTCTAAACTTTTGTATGAAAAAGAAATTCCACACATTATCATTGAACATGATAAAACAGTACTTAGAATTCGAGGTAGATAAAATAGAAACTTACGTGCAAAATTACTGGCATCTCCAGTATTCAAATAAAACTTCCGATCCACTCCACTTGTTTTGCCAGAAAATCTATCGGCATAGTGACCCATCTGGGGGCATTCTCCATTTGTACAGGGGAAGCATTTATTCTAGTGCAAACAAGTGACAAATGAACAGTCTCTTTCTTTTGCCAGTGGATCACCTTTCCTACATGTTACTATGATAATCTTATTATGATACTAATATTCTTAAGTCATATTCAAACTGTGTCACATTTAAGAACACATGTAACAGATCAACCTGGATGCCAGGAAGACAGCAAGCAAGATGAAGACTTATAAAAATACTGAGCATTATGACATGGTTGAGGGATTTTCATGTGCTCTAAGTCCATAAATTAACAGGCCAGCATTTAGGGAAATTTTCAATGTTTGTAACATCATATAAACATAGCTCAGATGTCCATAGACTGGTTCTTTTATTCCTATTGTTTAAGATAATTTCTAAAGCAAATTTGAGCGTCTAGGAAATATAAATATGTTCTGTTGGTTAAAATGGATTTCTGTGGTGTTTCAGCAAAGGATAGCAATGCAGATCATTATTTATAAGGATAAATCAACAATTTCACTCTTAGGTAACACCGTTCTATATAAACTACAAAGTGGGCAGATTGATATTCAAGTATTTATGTTTTTCCTTGCGCCTTTTGTACCATTTGTCTTAAGACACTTATTTCCCTATTGGGTGGCTAGATTTTTTCAGCATGTATTTTGAAATATTTATTTAGTTAGTTATTAATTTGACACAGGGTCTTGCTACATAGTCCAGACTCATAGTCATCCTCCTGTCTCAGCCTCCCCAGTGCTGGGATTATAGGCATGTGCCACCATGTGGTACTGGGGATCTTTGGGCTTGCTAGGCAGGTGCTTAGATTGTTAAGCTGTCTCCCCAACCCTTGGTTGATTAGATTTTTAAAATCTCTCTGTCTGTCTTCTTTGTTTTGGCTTGAATCAATGGTCACAGGAATGACAGGCAAGCGGTCTGCTACAGGATCTATCCTCAGATCAGGCAGACAAGGATCTGACCCAAGAACATGAACCAACAGACCCCTGTCATTTGCTCTGCACACCTCACAATGCCCACCATTGTCATGATCACCTGGCCCTAGCACCAGCATGGAAACAAGCTGAGGGGGTAAAGGGCACAGAGAAAGGAAGGATCTGTAAGAATGAGACATTTTTGTAAATATAATGTGCATCACCTAAAAGGATTTTTTTTTTATTGGCTCAGGTTATGTTTTAACTGAATGAGGTCTAATTTTTGTTGTTTTCTCCACTACTTATTTTTGGTTTGAGGAAAAGAGAAAAAGCAAACAAACTATATTAAATCAAAGCAAGATAAAAGAGTGCTTCCTGCATTATTGTGAATTCTTACTTCATATACAATAGAAACAGAATAGATGCCCCATTTCCTATGATAGCCAACTTTTACTGAATGATATCTACTACATTTGTTGTTGTTGTTCTGGGCTAAGTAATTAAGATAAATAACTTCATTTTTTCTTACCAAATTTGTTCAGCCAATTGGTTGCATATTATTACTTGCACTTATAAATGAAGAAACTCCCTAAAGAGGTGAGGTTATTCAGAATCATTCATTTATTCAATGGTGAAATCTGGATTTTGGTCCTCTTAATTACTAGGATGTATCTACATAGCAAGTATAATTTCCACTATAACATACTTGACTCACTATTTTCTGTGTTAAAGGGCCTATGTTAAAATATTAATCTTAAAATGCAGTAAGGAAAAAGTTAATATTACAAAATCAGTGACCACAGATATGTCATATGTAAGAACACATATAATGGAATTCAAACTGGGTAAGATGGCAAAGAAGATGAAAATTTTCAGAAATACTGAGTATCACAAAACTGCATAGGGATTTTCACATGCCCTAAGTCCATAATACAACACGCTAGCATTTAAGGAAATTTTCAATGTCTGTAACATCCCATAAACATAGCTAAGATGTCCACAGACTGGCTCTTTCATCGCTGTTGTTTAGGATCATTCTTAAAACAAATTTGAGCATCTGGCAACTATGAAGAGAGGTGATAAGACACTCATTTAATGGTATTCTGCATAGTGACCCTCTCCAGTCCTGAGAAGTGCTGCCCACAAAATTCTGCAGCTAAAATGTGGCCACTTACTGCGCTGAAGTCCTCATAAGAGGAACAAGAGAAGCCAGAAAAGCCAGTAGGGTTGACAATGCTAACTGTGTAATACTTGTAGCTTCTTAAGTGATTACAAGCCACAAAGTCACGAGTTCCTGTAAAGTGAGACATGAGGGAGGATTTTATTTTTGTCAGTTAATATCATGATCAGAATAGTTATTGAAAAGATTTCTCTAATTGGTGTTAACTCCTTGAGGTCACGGCACAAGACCGTTTACGCAGTGTGTTTATGATTTGTAATGCATTCACAAACTTACAACAGCTAATGTCATTGTTAAGTGAAAAGGAAAAGTGACTCATGAAAGGAAAGACTGGTCCATCAAGATACAAACATGATGTAATAATGTCTTCCCTGAATTGATGGAATAATGTATGTCATGAATTCCTTGGCAAGTCAAGTGACATAGTTTCATTTTCTTGGTTTCCTCATGACCACTTGTCCCAGCAGGAAACTATACCTCAAGGATGCAATTAAAAATTCTTTTAACCCATACAATTTCAAAGTATTTAATAAGCTTGGTAAACAAAAATACAAACTTTTCACAATGAAATTCTCTTTGCACATATAATAGTTTTACCTTCCCAGATTCCATCTATGTCAACTATTTGAGAGATAGCATTCTTCTGACATCCGGGCATTTCTACCCCTCCATTTGGAAAGAAATCCAAGTGACCCACAGTTTGGCTCATTCCTAATCCTGAAGGATTTTAAAAATAGAGGAAGGTGTATGGTATGATATAAGCTCAGGACATGGTAAAACACTCTATTCTGTAGACGCAAAACCCTTCAAAAGGATAAATCACAGAGCTTACCCATGTTGGGAATCATAGGGGCACCATCTGTGTGAATTGCATCCACAAACTGGGCATCGCTGGGGTCCAGTCGAACTTCTTCAGGTGTATCTTGAAAATAAGGCTCAGCAGGATCCAACCCTAAAGCAAACAAGATTCATAAATCAGTGTTTATACATCTTCACTTCTCCTCATCAGTTACAGACTTGAATGGGAGAATTAGCTCTAATCATGAGTTAGTAACAGAAAGGTATAAATAAGTCCCTCTTTACCTTAGTGATTTTAGTTGTGTCTTTACCTGAAAGTGAGTGTTTCCCAACACACAGATATTTTTTCTCTAATTATGTGAGACTCTTATTCTCTAGCATCAATCACCAGAAAAGATGCAGACTCAGAGGGACATTGGATTAAATGATTCTCAGTGAAAATATTGTAATCCCTTAGGAGGACAAGAATCTTGGCTCTTCTTGCCATTGAGTCCACAGACTAACATGGCCCAGTGCCTGGCTCAGAAGACACTGTGGTGAACAGTATAAACTATAGGAAAAAAAATATTCTAGAAGAGCTTCTTTCCACCAAACTAGTGGACAGACATTCCAGGAGCTCCTGTCATTCCAAACACACCCAACATATTCAAGTAACTAAAAAGACAATTACTAGGCCAAAATGGAAACTTGGAAGAGAAGAGCAGTTCTTCCTTGAATTAGTCATGCCTCATATCCAGGATACTATAACAATAGCTTTCTCGTAAGATTACAATTTGCTTTAAGATACAGTACTTATGAGTCTACAGGTCTAATGCAGCCCTTGTAAAACAACATTTTATTTATTTATTGTTTAAATTTTATTAATTTTAATAAGAGATAACAGTGAGACAGTTTCCAAACATGTTAGTAGGACAGCCACAATAATTAATAAAATTCATATTGCTGTATTCACAGTAGTTGTTGAGAATACAAGATGCACACATAATATCTTTTCAAAACACTATTAGTACAAATACTTCTTCTCACTGAACTAAAAGAAAGTAGTAGTATGTATAGTTGAATAGACCGTAGTCGTAGTGGGGTGGTTAAGACCAAGTTAAAGCAAGACCTATATAACAAAACATGTAACTTTTGTATCTGAGACGATCAGTCAAATCCCCTCAGGATTTACCCTGAAACCATGGATAGCATTTTGTAGAACTTTCATCAGTGTCAGCCATCTAGATGCATCATGGTCATTGCTTGACCAATTTGCTCTCTGTGAAAGCCCGAGAGAATGCTCTCTCTCTAGGTGACTCTCCTTGGGCACACTATACAATATTGATCCCTTTCCTCTGTGGCCCCATAATAACCTTGAACAGAAAATTTGGGACACCCCTGAGTTGTAGAATGTTACAGTACAGGTCTCTTTTGTTCTGAGTCCTCACTGACATAGAGGGGCTTAAGTTCGGAGATCAAAATCTAGAGAAAAAGACGAGCTAAAAAGTAACCAATATTTTGGCCCTAGCCATCTAAAATAACATTTTAAAATCTACCAAAAATGGTAGCCCAAGCAAGCCTGATAGTGTGTTCCATTTCCCTCAACTCCGTTGACATTTGGGGCTCATTAGCCATTCCTGTTGAAGCAGAATAAAATAGTTATACATATTTGAGATCTACAGGTTAAGTTCTATTTATTTTCTTACTTTTGATATTTATTCTATTCACAAAATTTGTCCTTATGGAATAACTGTCCATGTGGCAATAAGTATAAAAATGGTCTTTAGATATTCTTAATTTTTACTTTAGACCCATGAAATATGTTTAAAGAGGGCATGTACACCAAGAGTCAATAAGAAACCCACAAGGCCTTGATTATGATTACGTATCCAGTTCATAAAATGTGACAAAAATACAGGCAGATTGCACCAAAGTTCTCTCCTAAATTACCTACAGACCCTGTATGTGCTGCCCACAGTCTTATTTTACAGTTCTCAATGTTGTGACCAACCTGTGATTCGCCCAATGGCTCCGTTGGTCCTCTTTCCAGCCTCCCCAGCAATGTGGGCACCCAAACTGTGGCCTATGATGTGGACATTGGAAGGTGAGTATCCCAGTCCAGACTGTTGGAAAGTGAAGGAAACGAGACTATGTCACATCAGAATGAGTCTCTTTGACATAAAGGTTGTTTGAGCTGAAGACACTTGAAAAGCAGCAGTTGTAGGAAAATCTTTACCTATAGCAGCCATAAAAGTTCCTATGATAAAGATGCCTTTCCTATACCAACATGAGAAGGATCATTTGTTATCCATGACAAATTAATACTGATGTTTTAATGAAAACTGTATCAAAAATAAAACAAACAAAAAACAATGTATCTTCTGAATCAGTAGAAAATATGTGTTTCCTAGACCCAGGCTGAGATACCAACAACTAAGATGGTTAGAGATGATCTTAACCTCCTCTAAAAAAGAAAAGGTCTTGAGAATATTTTCCAGTATTGCTGAATTCAAAATAGGAACAGAAAGGGAACTTCCTCAAGCTGGAGTTTGAGTGGACACACGGCTTCTTTAAACTGGTGATTTTCATGACTTCCTCCTACAGCTCTAATGAAAAATGGAAATGATTTTGAACTTCTAAGCAGGTGAACATTGACTTCTAGTTTATTCCGTGCTATACAGAAAGAAGATTGAGGGAGGTGAACAGTGATTACCTAGAGATGATGAAGCAGCTTTAAGATTTTGGCTATGCATTCAGGTGACCTTGTTATCAGTGTGCTTCTCTTTAAGAAAAAAAATAGTTTAATTTTAAGGTTGACATTGTTATGTGCAAGGAAAAATAACTAATAAAACTAAAAAAACAAAACAAAACAAAACAAAACAAAAAAAACCTTGCGTAACTGTAGAAATGACCCACATCATTTCTTAAATAAATTCACTTAAACATTCAAGTTTATGGAACTAAATAAGTTTATTGATAAACTCAGTGTCTTTATCGTTTGTTTTCAACGGGTAGGGAAATGTCTTTCTTAGTTATGAATTCTTGCTTTGAGATTTTGAAATAAGTGAGGACGTTTTAAGTAAGACTCCAAAAACACAGGGAAATAAAACTGAGGTTACAGCAATGTAAAATTTTTTTCACAGCAAACGATATAATAAGAATGAAGAGACAATTTATAAAATGGGAGAAAATATTTGTAAATCGTATGTCTGACCAGGGTGAAAGGTTTCATCTAGAATATATAAAGAACTCAAACAACTACATACATAGACACTTCATTTAAAGATGGGCAATAGAACTAAATAGAATTTTCTCAAAAGAAGATATATGGGTAGCCAGCAGGCTACTTAAATGAAAATTACCAGGGAAATAAAAATCAAAGCTTCCATGAGATATCAATTTGCACCAGTAAGGATGGCTGCTATCAGAAAGACAACCAATGCCAAGTGCTAGAAAAGATACAGAAAAAAAAATTCTTGCTCTAAGTGGTTGGGGAATATAAACTGATACAACCACTATGGAGAACAGCATGAATATTCTTCAAAAAATGAAACAGAACTACCATAAACCCCAGAAATCCTATGATTCCATACTTATGCTGAGAAATCCCAGTACTCACTATATAACTAAACGAAAAGAAATCAGTAGGTTGAAGGGACAGCTGTGCTCCCATATTTGCTGTAGCATAATTCACAATCACTAAGAAAGGAAATCCACCTAAGCGTTCATCAACTGGTGAATGTATAAATCAAATTTTGTTAGCACATATACACAAGGAGATAATGTTCAGTCATAAAGAGGTGTGGCATGAAAGCCTGTTGGTTGAGATAATGTGAATGAACCTGGAAATCATATTAAGTGAAATAAACCAGGCATGAAAAAAGATGAGTGCTGCATCATCTTATTCGGGTACATGACATAAAGCTGTTGACTTACAGCAACGGAGAAGAAAGTCTGAGAGGAGGAAATTTGTGTGCAGAGTCTGGGAACTTTCAAGGACGGAGAGATAGGGAAAGATTAGTTAATGCGCATCAAGAATGGGACTTAAGACTTAAGAAGACTTAGGACTTAAGAAGTTCTGGTGTGTGCTATTGCACTGTATGACAAATATATATATATATATTAGTGTGAATTCTAAAGAGTTATAAGAAATTATTTTAAAAGCTTTTGTCATAAAAGTGGTAAATGTTTGAAGAGATATATGTATCCTGATTTGAACACAATAAAATATATACACAAAACATCATACGTGCTCTATAGATACATATCATTTTCATATATGTGATAATAAATACAGTGGTACAGTATATCAGTCAAAATATAAATTGAATAAAGGAGATGAACACATCTTTAGTTGTTCCTTGAGAAACAGAACCAAGGCGGCAATGTATTTGGATTTTTAAATAATTTAAAAATGTTTACCTGAAGGACATCAACAAAATAGGCCACTTCTGCACCGACAACTCGGATGTTTTGCGTGGCTTGCGTATATCCAGTCCGGGAGCCACCTTTCCAGTCCACACAAATACAGTTCACACTTTCCACCTCAAACATGTTCTAAGAAGACATGCAATAAAAAGGAAATAACTCAAAATCTGTTTAAGTTTCTAATGAATACTTTTGGGGACTAGAATAAGTTCCCTTCTTGACCTGTGCCATATCGTATCATTTTTAACCCCAATATGGTAAGCAAACACCTAGTCTGTTAAATATGTAATCCCTCCTTAAGTTTAAGAGTGGTTCTAATTGGAGACAGGACCATTGTGGGAACTGGATCCTTGGGATTTATGCTGCAACAGATACATAGGCATTCGATTAAGAGAAGAAGGCAAAAGATGTGGTATAATGAGTTGTCCTATTAGAGCACTATGTGTGCCATAGGACTCCCATGTCCCTTACTAGAGTGCCCTCAAGAATATGGCCTATCTTGCCGGGCATGGTGGCTCACGCCTGTAATCCCAGCACTCGGGAGGCTGAGGCAGGAGGATCCGTGCAAGTTCGAGACCAGCCTGGGCTACAAAAGTGAGCTCAAGGCCAGCCTGAATTGCATAACAAGACCCTGTCTCAAAAAAAAAAAAAAAAAAGAATATGGCCTATCTTTTTCACTAGGTCCTCAGTGCCTAGAATAATACCTGGCACATAGTAGGTGGTCAGAGGACATGGGCTACATGAATGAAAGATTGTGTTCAGACCCCTTGCATGTGTAAATATATTGAAGGTGAAGCAGTAAGCATTTTCATGATGAAAAGCCTAATCCAAATTCATAACGCGAATTATTACACATTACTGGTTGTTCTATATGAAAGCATAGTCTACGAATGTCTTTCTGTGCTTCTGTGAAGTGGGTTTCAATTATAGGTTCATGAAGTATAGTCTTGGCAGAAGTTGTTTGTGAGATTTTTCTAAAAGAATTAGATGGCAACAAAACCTTCTTAGACAGCATTTCCTGACTCTTTGGTTTCACAGAAGAGTACAAAGCAGGAGCTTACTTACTAAGGTCCTGGTAAACTAAGCATAGAGTCAGGACTGGAATCATAGGCCTGAGTACACCTAATTTGCCTTATTAATATCTATAATAACACAAAAGTGTTTTCAAAGCTATGTCTACTAACATATATTCTCTTTGAGTTACAAATCATATTTCTTTTCTCCACTGCTATACAGGAAGCCATTTTTACTTCCACCCTCACCCCATCCAATAATTATCAAATTTATTTTAGAAGAAAACTGTGGTTTTAGTGAGTATTTCTGAGCTTTCAAAATGAATGGATTCTGGCATACTTATCTGTCCCTGTATCAGCCTGTGCATTCTGGGCCTGACTTGGTCCTGCCCTTGGCATGGCTCAGACATGGCCAGAATGCATGGGTTTAGGCTGGAATCAGTGTCTTTGCCTTCAGCTCTCTGGAGAAATAACTACAGCTTTGTACTACAGCAGCCACAGGAATTTGATGACATTGTGAATAAGGATTCAAATGAATGAATCAAGAACAATGTTCTTGGAGCACCACCAGTTGCTAGGAAAATTTATTCTATTTGATTTTCTGTCTTTTAAATCTTAGAACAGAACCAAAATCAAATTAAAAAGATAAGATCATTGCTACAGAAACAACAGAAGCCAGAAATTAAAACCATCATGGTTTTCCTAGACGTTGACACCAGAGGAGGTCAGAGCAACAAGTGAAAATCAAAAGAGCATTGCTTTAGGCAAACGAATTGCTTAGCTCTTCAGGAAATTAAAATCTAATGAACAAACCAAGGCCATAATCAGCTGGAATGCACCGGTATGCCAGTTTCTGCTGTAAAGTTGTTCAACGTCTCTGTATTAATTATTAAATATCCACTCTCTGGAGCCACTAAATGCGTGTCCACCTGGCAGCCTAGTGAGTACCCCAGGCTCTCTATGCTGAACACCATTTACTGGACCCGCCTGTACCTTTATGAGAAAAGTCAACGGATCTTTTAGTGTGCCAGGCCCCAACATTTACCTTCTTGAGTTGAGGTCAGGCCTTTATTGCTGGTTAATTTTCACTTAAGAATGAGCCTTTCCCTGGAAGATTACCAGGGCTTACCTTGCACATATTTGTTAGCCAATCTTCTTCTCCCTTGTCTGTGAACCCATGGATAATAAAACGGGTTTTCCTATTTGTTTGAAAGTTGGAATTTTTGATCTTTGATGCATCAGCAACAAGTTCCTATTTGGGATAGAAAGAGTTTCAGTCAAATTTTTCCTACTGTCCTCTGGGTCATGTATATTTGGAGGCAGGTGGTAGATAAATGAAAACTACTGGAATTAGAAATCCCTGTGAATAAGAATCTTGTAATTACCTCGAAACCAATCATCATCAAGCTGCTAATTTCCACTCATCACATTTTGGTAATTGCTCAACACAAGGTGATACGTGTGCTACAATACCAGTTCTATGCATTTGGACTCTCTGTAATAGAGCTTTGTGTTTGTGTATTTTTGCATGTTTATTGGGTATATACATATGTAAATATGTACATATGTACAGTGCATTTGATTTGTTTGTATATTGATAATGTGGATATATGCTATAAATTATGGGAGTGTGTGTGCGTATGTGTGACACGGGAAGGTTTTATTTTATAAATGTAACTTGCTGTCTTAATTTGTTTCCTGGTGCTATAGGAGAACACAACCAAGATGGGTACTACGTAAACAACTGAGTTCTTGGTTCCATATGCTGGGAAGTCCAAAGTGTGGGGGAGGCCTTGGTGCTGTGCTCCCATGTTGGAATGTATATTGGCAAGTCAGCACAAGGCATGGAAGACCAACTGGATTATCCACGCCCATGACAAATGTCTTAATCATTTTTTGAAGGTGAAGCCTTTCTTGACCCAATTACCTCTGAAAATTCTTCCTGCTAATATTGTCACAGTAGAAATTAAAATTTAACGTGTTTTAGTGGGGTCATTTCAAATCATATCACTTCTCATATTTTGAATATTTATTCACTATATCAATGAAGTAACACAAAATTATTGTGAAGTTGCTGGACCATTCTTGAACAAGTTGCCCAAAATAGCATGTGTGATTATTTTCCTAAAAATGTACAAGTTCCATCCTCTGATTAGTTTTCCTTAAAAGACTTGGACATTAAGAATATATAATAGTTTGAATGTGTCCCTCAAAACTCATATTGATACTTTTTTTTGCAGAACTGGGGTTCAAACTCATGACCTTATACTTGCCAGTCAGGCACTTGTGCCACGGAGCTATCTCCCCAGCCCCTCTCATATTGATACTTATCTACCGTTGTGATGTATGAAATGAAGAGACCTTTAAGAGGTGACTGTGTCATGAGGATTCTACACTTATGAGTGGATTCATGCCAGTAAGTACTGTGGGAGTGCTCACACTGTGGGAGTTGATTCTAGATGAAAGAATTTCTCTCTCTGCCTCTCTCCCTCCCTTTTTTTTCTCTCTCTGTCTGTCTTTCTCTCTCCCTCTCTGTCTCTCTGTGTCTATCTCTGTTTCTGTGTCCCTCTCTCTCTCTTTCTTCACCCTCGTCTCTCCTATACAACTTTCCTCCATGTTATGATGCCACAAGATAGCCTTCACCAGATGCAGATCCTTTTTTTAAAAAAACAATTAAACATTAACACTTTCAATAAACATTACTTTTTTTTCTTTTCCCCTTTCTTTTTTTAACAGTTGACACATTGCATATTGTCTTCACACTAGTTCTACAGAGCACAGTGTGTGGGCATGACCCACCTTCCTATTGATCTTGCTAAGAAAAAAAAAAAAAAGAAAGAAAGAGAAAAAATTCTTCTCTTTGAACTAAGAGGAAGCAGATGCATACACAGTCCAATGTTCTACAATTGCAGTGGGCCACCAGTGAAGCAGATGCGGACCCTTTATCTCTCACTTCCCTGCCTTCAGAACCTTGAGCCAAATAAAATCCATTTTTTTTTTTATAACGAATCTGGTCTGTAGTATTCAAACACTTGACAATGGACTAAGATAGAATTAGGGTTCTAGAAATACAATTGTTGTTATAACAAATACCCAAAAATGTGGATGCTGCTTTAGGATTTAGTAATGGGTAGAGGCTGGACAAATGTGAAGGAGTGGGCTAGAAAAAGCTTGCTTTTTTTCCCCCATGAATGAAACATTAAGGATGGTACTGATGAACATTCTGAGGAACAGAATAGCTGTGGAGGAAGTCTGAAACTTCATAAAGATTATTTAAATCATCAGGACAAGAATGTTGATGAAAATAGGGAAAGGTCATTCTGAGGAGCTCTCGGATGGAAATGAGGAAAAAGATATTGGAAACTCGAATAAATGCAATCCTTGTTATACATTTGCAAAGAACTCAGCAAAATTGTGCTCATATCTGGGAATTTATCGAATATAGAATTTAAGTGTAACAAACCAAATATTTGTTTAATGAAATAGCTAAGAAATAAACCATTTAGGCCATTGCATGACTACTTTTATTTGCATATAGGTGTGATAGGAAATGAATGACTGAGGTTGGAATTCATAATTAAAAGAGAAGCAGGATAGAATTTGAAAAATCTGTAGCCTGGGCAGGTAAAGAGTAGAAAACTGTCTTTAGAAAAGTAAAGCCAGAGTGTGATCAAATGCCCATTTGCTAAGGAAATGGCTATGGGTAGAAGGAACCCAGGTTCTACTCGGCCGCCATGGGAGAAAGGCCCCGAGGACATTTCAAAGATCTTTAACACTTCTCCCATCACAGACGAGGAGCTCGACAAGGACTAAGTGGTTTGGGGGCACAAGCCTGAGACATTCTCCGCGGATTTCTGCCTGGAATTAGCTCACGTCTCTGAATTCTGCATTCCAGTCACTGCTCCTTAGCCCTCTCAGCTATGGCCAAACGTTGGCTGTGGCCCAAGTTACCACTTTGCCAAACGCATGCACCGAACCGATAGAATCTACGAGCGTTAAGCTTCCAGACTTACAGAAGGCAAGGGCTCTGGGCCATTGCAAAGAGGGTTGTGGACAGGCACAAAGGTGATGGAGAGATAGAATCACTGCTACACCTGTGCCTAGGGGAGCTGTAGAAGTGGGAGAAACCTAGAGACGTCAGAACTTGGAGCTACCAGCGTGCGACACCAACCTGGAGGAGCTGTTGGTGCAGGATGCCAACGTGAAGGATGCAGGGTCACCGAGCCCAGCGAGGTCATGTGTGTCCAGCAGGCGGTGCAGGGAGTAAAAGGTTATAGTAGTCTCAGGACTTTACGTTATTAATGCAGTTGGATTTGAGACTCAACTTGCAGACTTGTTGTTCCTTTTTCTTGCATATGTCTCCCACTTGGAGTGGGAAAGGTCTATCTTATGTTTGTAGTACTAATGTATTTTGGGAGTGGATAACACGTGTGTGATTTCAGAGCCTGAGGAAATCTGCCTCAGGACAAATCACATCTTGAGTTTCACTATATCTGATTTAGATAACACCGAACTTCGGATTTTTTTGCAGATGCAGGGCAGGTAAAGACACTTAGGGTTATTGGGATAGACTACATTTTGTATGAAAGGAGGCCATGAATTTTAGGGGAAATGGATGAAATTGTATGAGTCAAATGTCCTCTGTGCAACTGTGCTGACATTTAATTATCATTGTAATGGCACATGTGTTAGGTCATGAGGACTCTACCTCATGAATTCATGTTGCTATTGCAGGACTGGGTTAGCCTCTGTGGAAATGGGCTGCTCATCAAGCATATATTTATCCTATATTCTTCTTTCTGTATTACACACTTTCTCAGCATGCGGTACCTTTTGCTATGTTATAAGTAAGCAAGAAAGTTCTCATCAGATACATCCAAAGCCTGGGCACTTAATCTTGGACTCCCCTGCCTCTACAATGTTAGATCAAATAAGTAGTAAAATAATTTACTGAGCCTGTGGTATCCTGTCATAGAAACAGAAAACAGAGTAAGATACACCCTTATTACTCTTACTAGTTGCAAGCAGATGGAACCAAGTCCTGCAGTGTATGCATGCTCTTACTTGAGACTTGCTTGGATTCTCATTAGTATACAGGAGGAAGCGGGTATTGATGATACTTGGAGCCCAGGGTAGCATTTTGATCGGTCTTATGATGGTTCCTCCCCATGGAGCATCATCGCTGAAGCAGCCGAGTTGGTTGTAGCAGACCTGGCCTCCTGCAATCACCCAGAAAGGCTTCAAGGACATTAACTCATTATAGCATTAGGCACTTTTAAGTTTTTAAGCAAAAGTTCTATTTCTCGACAGATCGTCTTGCTCTAATTTCTCATGTTCCCCCTTCCACATTCACAAAGCGCCTGTGAGAGACCACACCCCCAGTCCCCACAGGCTGGCTTTCTTCACTTCAGCCCCAGGGACTGCACCTTCCCTGTCTTGTCTCTGTTCAGTCCCAGGCAGGCAGCACTGAAGCTTCTCAACCCAGATGTCCTCTTGGCCCGCTGATGTTCAGGATGGCCCTGTGCTTCCAGGTCTGGGTGCTAGGCTGCATGTGGAGGTTTACAACTCTTAGCACCCACTGCCTGGCTTTGTACTCTGGGCCTCTAGTTAGGGTTCACACAAAAACCAAACCTTCCTGTCTCTTGCTTGGCTGAGCAGAAGATGCATGGCCTGTGTTTGAGGATCATCCTGGACTCCTGCTATGAAGAAACTACTCAGACACGATCAAGCAAAAGACCTGCACCTGGGCCCAACAATAGGCGGGTATGTCATCCTATAAAGTGATAATTGGAAAGAAGGGCTCTGGGGCTGGATAAAATCCAGGGTAACAACAGGGATAAGTAGTTGTTGCCTTGGGGGCTGGTGCGTGCCACATGCTGGGCTTCACGAGCTGCATACATTACCTGAGCATCACGCCCAGGCCTTGCATTCAGTAATGCCACTTTACAGACAAGATCCTCTAGCACCGAGGGGCTCTGGATTTAGTTCAGCCTAACAGAGCATTAGAGGATTGAAGCAAGATTAAAACTTTCTCCTCGACTCCGAGCTAGGGATGCTATCTCAGATAATAAAAATACAGGTTAAAATGTTTACCAAAATGTTTTAGAAAATATTTTAAAAAGTAAATGTTATAGTTTTGTGTTTGAATTATTTCTTGCTTGTCTGATATTCAGAGTGACCTGGACATTTTAGAGCTTGTGTGACAACCTCCGTTTGAGCCCTGAGCTCTTGATCCTGCATCTCCCCAGTCTTACTCCTCACTGTTGCTGAGACTTGGGTCTAGGGCCACGCCCCTGGAGAGGGCACTGATGTGTTACTCCTGGCCCCACTCCAGTATGTTCTCTTACCTGCTACTGCTCCCAGCAGCAGCGAGAGTGTCCAGAGCAGCAACATCTACAGAAAGGTAAAAACATACTGAGTCTGGAGAACTAATGTGTTTCACACCGACAAAACCTATACTAGTTACAATTTCTGCAGAGAAATGGATAAATTTTAATAAAGAAGCCCAGAAATACGTGTCCCCGACTCACCATAGTGGGTCTGTGAGGTTCCACAGACAACTAGACAACACCAAAGTGTCCCCATTTATAAGTGAGCTTTATCTTTCCAAGAAGTGTCATGGAAAAAGGACACGAAAACAGAGATGGTTCCAAGAACACAGTTCTAATTTTAATCATAGGTAAACCCAAAGAGTAGGGAGTTATCCCACAGGGATTGTGAGAAGGTGGAAAAGTGGTAGATGTAAAAAGCTCACCTTTAATCTGTTTATGTAATGCCAAGAGTCGTTTCGCCAAAGTGAGAACTCTA
The DNA here is from genome assembly GCA_004027025.1 of Myocastor coypus. Classification (NCBI taxonomy): domain Eukaryota; kingdom Metazoa; phylum Chordata; class Mammalia; order Rodentia; family Myocastoridae; genus Myocastor; species Myocastor coypus. The sequence goes on along the minus strand of PVJA010005041.1, from coordinate 13,727 downwards.
TTCTACCTTCTTTTTGGTTTGCATTTCTCTATGCAGACCCATTGGTGTGTATGAAGTCTAATGGTTCACAAACTTGATGGTCATTGTCTTGAAAAACCAGTATTTTAAGAGCACTATTTGCGCAGAGCAGCTTTCTCAGAATATTGCCTACCCCTCAAACACAGTGGAACACAAATGATCCTTCGAGAAAGAGAGCGCATTCCTTTCAGAAAACATCAGTATTTCATAGTGATAGTCCACACAACTTGTTTCTTTAACAATAACATGTAGGAAAGAATGAACAAGGAAACAAAAGGATTGAGGGGGCATTTATGACAGCACTGAGTTTTGACCAATGAAACCACCCTTGGGCAAAACTAAGTAAGAGGAGCAGACTTCAACTTAGAAAAGAAATGGGTTGAGAAGCAATTTGGAAGTAAAGCGTTTGATGCAATACAACTGGGATAATTTTTGATTATGTTAAATTGTTTAAATTGCAATTTGAAAAAGCAATGAACTAACATAATTTTAGGGACTAGAATCACTGAGCCTGATATTGTCACAGATTTAAATTTCTATTTTATGGATCGAAAGTGGTTCAGCAATATTTCACTCTACTGATAAAATTTGTAGATACAGAAAAAAAAACTAACACAATTTTTTGTGTATAAAGAAAAATCAAGAAAATATAGCAATAATCATGGCAAATCCATAATTGGAATTTAAGACAGAAGTAGGAACTCCATAGATGAGAAAAGTTTCCACCTAAATCCTGATTTAGCCTGCTTCCACTTCCGAGTGCCTTATTCAGGTCCCCGTTCCTGGTAACACGCTACCCTCCATTCCACTTCTCTCATTTGAGAGCCCATCACATGGCTTCTGGGTCATATAGGAAGAGGGGACTGGAATTTCCTGGGCCACATGGTCACACTTGAGCATCTAGGGCAGTGTATGGCACATGAGAAGTTTATTTTACAAAATTGCTCCCAGTAACAACTACCTACACAGTTTCATAGTAAAAGACTTTGAATATTTTATTCATGCAAAAGAAAATAACAACAAAAGTGAATAATAACAAAAAACCCCTACAGAAACAAAAATCTTCCAGAAATTTTACAGAAGTTTTCCATCCCCATAGTATTTATTTGTGGTAATGGCACCTTAAGGGAACCAATGTTCACTCTGGAGGGATCGTGAAGTAATTTAAATTTTGTGGGAACTACCAAGTAATTAACAAAATATTTTTACATTAGCATTTAAGAGGACACAAATTTTGTACCTAATTAAAAGGACCATAGAACTAGTATCAAATATCACCAAAGTCTGAGCAGCATTAGGGGCTACGATGGTATCATTTTGTAATTGATGTAGGTTCAAATTATGGAATGTTTCAGAAAGCTCCAATTCTCCAAATCTACAGAAGTTAGGAAGGGAAGGGCCGCAATCTGCAATCAGCAATCTGTCATTTTAGCCCTGCATGAATAAATTTCCCTAAATCCAATCTTGTTGAAGTCTGTAGCTCTGTCATGAAATTTCATCAAGGGTGATGATAGAGTCACAGCAGCCCTCCTTCTGGTGCTCCCCAGCTCTGAAAGTCTCAGGGGCTTCCTTTTTCTTCTTTTTTAACATTAGAATTTTAAAATTATTTATTAAATAGTTATTAATCTCGATGAGGAAAAATAACAATGAGACAACAGTATCAAAACTGGTTAGGAGGACAGTTACAATAACTAATACATTGCATATTGGTGTCTTCATAGTAGTTGTTCAGAGTGGAAGATGCAGACATGGTGTCTTATTGAAACACCACTAGTGCAAATCTTTCTTCTCAATGAACTAAGAGAAAGTAGCTGTAAGGGGTCTCCTGTTGCAAAAGAATTCTACATCTTTTGGATTCAGCCGATCGTTGCATAACGTAGGTTCAACTTTGACATTGAGAAAACAGCTATATTTGCAGAGGAGATAAGTGTTCCTTACACAGTGCTTCTGGCAGGCTGGTGACACCGTACTGCAGGGTAGGGAAAGAAAGGTGCTTGAACACCTGTGTGGCCAGATAACCAGCAGAGCAGGCTTACAGGATCTCATTTACTTAACCTTCACGCAGCCGGTTTGGCTTGCCTCTAGCTCTCTAGCTCAGCTGCTTCCAGAGGGTCTGTGGGAAGAAGGACGTGTTTGCTTGCGAATTCCAAACTTTCCCTGGGCAGAAGAAGACTGAGACGATGTGGAGGGTGTAATTGAGCGGCACCTCCAAGGACTCCAATCTTCCCACCAATGACAGGATCTGGTCATCCAATCCCAGGAAGTAAAATTATGTTCAACCCTGGCCTCTGAGGCTGATATCATTTATGGAAAAGGAAAACATGCTATAACCTATAGTGTATGACACTTGTCACTTAAGCTTCTGTGTTTTTTTTTTTTTTTTTACATTTTTGCTTCCAATCTCCCTGCAAACCTTTTGGAGGATTAACTATTGTACTTGTACAGGAGTAAAACTCCGATAGTTTAAGCAGTGTGTAGAGAGATGCATGGTTAGTAAGCCACATAGCTCAGTCTAAAAGTACAGATGCTTTCACCAGCCTCAGATGATTTGGTTGTGCTGATACACAAAAGACCCTGTTTTTCCCATGCCGTTAGACCAGAGATGATCAAAATGCGATAAAACAAGAATACAGAAGTGTTGACACTGCTGTTCAGACAGCTGTGCAAGACTAGGTATTTGCTTTCCCAAACGAAAACACACACACACACACACACATACACACACACACACACACACACACACACACACACACATATATATATATATAAAACCTTTTTTTTTTTTTTTGGGACCGGGGTTCGAACTCATGACCTTGCACTTGCCCAGCAGGCACTTGTGCCTCGGAGCTATCTCCCCAGCCCCTAACCTTTTTTATTTAGTCAATTTTACTTACATCTGGGTTTTTTTTTTTTTTTTTTTTTTTTTTTTTTTTTTTTTTTTTTTTTTTTTTTTTTTTTTACATTTCAGAGCATTACACAATTAATATCTTATTTTCTGACCTACAAACAGATACCTTAAATTGAAAGATTTTTTTAAATTACCAAATTAGGTACATCCAAAATGCAACAATTATACCTGTGACAATTAATTCACAAAGTGTAATTCACTAGGACCTATCCTAAGAATTTAGGAACAGCCAGTCAGGAGAAATCTGACCAAATTTAGTAACAACTGTTTACATATCCAAAATGAAACCTGTCTAAATTCCCAAACCAGAGTGTAAAAGTTAGTTATAGCCCCACTAGACCAAGAAGTGCTGGCTCATACCTGTCTACAATCCCATTTTTGATAACCTCAGTTTTTTGATGCTTTAATTGTATTGTGTTCCTTCCTACTAAGGCAGACAATGCCAATTGTATCAGGGGAAAATACAACCTCTCTGATCCAGAATATGGTGATCACTTGTTTCCTGAGCCATCAGACGTGTGTTCTAACTACTCTCCTTGGCTTTAGACTGTCCCCTCTTATCTTTGTTTTCTACACAGTGCCAAACAGTCAGCTCTAAACATGTTATTGTCCTGGTCATAATGTTAACCTAGTTACCCTACCTACGCTATTCTGATGAGCATTGCTCAGTAGAAACATAATCAAATCCAATTTTAAAATGTTAGAAGAGGTGTTGGTATGTTGCTTGGTGATAGAGTATTGCCTAGCATGAGATAGGTTTAGTCCACCTAGCACTGCCAAAAAATAGACTTAATGTTAATAATTTATATATTCCTATATATCCAAATATGTTTTCCACAAAAGACAAGAGCCACATTTTTAATGATCTGTGGTCATTTTGGACTCCAGGCTCTTGTATTAAATAGCACAACTCCAGGCCAAATTTGCTTCTCTTTGTATCACAAATGAGGGTCCTCAGGGCTGCAAAGTATACAGCCTGCTGTCTACTTATTTGACCCAATTTTTAGTCCCTTACAGTGCATTCAAGATCTTAACTCTCCGTAGGTTTAGAATGCAGGCCAGTTGAAGTGTACTTAATATATAGAATGACATAGCCGGGTGTGGTGGCGCATGCCTGTAATCCCAGCACTTGGGAGGCTGAGGCAGGAGGATCGGTGCGAGTTCGAGACCAGCCTGGGCTACAAAAGTGAGCTCAAGGCCAGCCTGAGCTGCATAGTGAGACCCTGTCTCAAAAAGACAAAAAAAAAAAAAAAAAAAAAAAAAAAAAAAAAAAAATATATATATATATATATATATATATATATATATATATAGAATGACAAGGTTTCCCAGGGCCCACTGAGCAGGAAGTATGTGCAAATGCAATATTCATCAGACTGAGAGACCAGCATGGACAAGGGGAGGTCTGATGAGATAGGAAAGTAGAGAAAAGCACAAAAGAGAAAAGAAAGAAAAGGTAAGATTCAACCAATATTATTTCAAACACTAGTTTTCTCCAATTCCTAGAGTGTTTTTAATATCACATAATTAGAAGTGATTTCAAACTCCTCTCAGAGGTTTAGTCTAGGCCAGTAGCTGACATACCATATACATTTCACAACTAATTTTATAAGGCAAGTGAATTATATTTCAAAAATGATATGCTCAATGGGCCAGGGAGCTAGCTCAGCAGCACCCTCACTTGTCTGGAAAGTACAAGATCCTAAGCTCAACCCCTGGCACTACAATAACAGTAATAATAATAATAATAATAATAATAATAATAATATAGTCTCAATTACTTACTATCTATATCCATTTTATTGAAATCTCTTAAAATCATGATTTTGAATTTTTTCAAAAATTTACATTGAGGGGCTGGTGAGATAGTTCAGCATTCTAAAGCACCTGCTTAGGCAAGCTTAGGCAATTGCAGGGAGCATAGTTCGATCCCAGGCACCATATGCTGTGCCAGCCCCAGCTCCTGGGCAGGCTGAGCAGCCATAATATAAATAAATAAATAAATAATTAATTAATAAATAAAGTTTTTTAAAAATTTTAAAAATTACACTGAATGTGGTGGTACATGCCTATAATCCCAGCACTTGGGAGGCTGAGGCACCAGGATCAATGTGAGTTCAAAACAAGCCTGGGCTACAAAAGTGTGCTGAAGCCCAGCCTGAACTGCATAGTGAGACTCTGTCTCAAAAAGACAAACAAAAAAAAAAAAAAGAAAGAAAAGAAAAAATACATTGAAATGATTGAAATTATAATATGATTCTTATCCTTTTCATTAATGTCACATGTTAGGTTTATTTTTTTGCATATATTCATCTCTAGGATGAACCATTGAATCATACTGAACAATTCCTTTTTTGAATATTTACTTATAGCATCCAACCTCCTACTGAGCTGTATCTACTTTTCTTTTTAATATTTTAGTTTGATATAAGATACCCTAAACTGCCCAGACTAACTTCAAACCTCTTGCTACCAACTTCCCTCTTTCCTCCTCTCCTCCTTCCTTTTTTACTTTCTTTTCTTTTTTCCTCTCAATCGAGTCTTACTCTCTTGCCCCGGTTGGTTTTCAAATCCTGAACTCAAGGGATCCTTGCACCTGAGCCTGCTGAGTGGCTAGCCCTATAGATATGTGCCACTGGAGGCTGTTTGAAAGTTTTTAAGAATTCGTTAGTATCACTGGTATTTTCTTGAGAATTTTTGCCCTTATGCTCATCAAGGATATTAACTTGCTGGACTGTTTGTTTTTGTATGCTTCATGTCTGGTTTTGGTATCTGAGTAATGTTGATTTCAGAGAATGAATGTCTTGGTTACCTTGCTCTTGCTGCTCAAAGAAAACACTTGACACCCCAAGTTAAAAGGGGAAAAGTTTATTTAGCTCATGGTTTGAGGAGCTTTCAGTCCACAGTCAGCTGGCTCCAAGGCAGAGTGGCTTCACAGAGGAGCAGCAGTTCAAGAGGGCAGAAGACAGCAAAAGCAGAAGTGGAGGGAGGGCAAGCCTCTCTTCCTCCTTTATAGTGTATACAGGCTACCCTCCCTAGGGCGGGTGTACACTCTCACACCCAATCACAGCACCAGACAAGGAACCAATTACTAACTCTAGATTCAGCCACCTCCCAAAAGCCTGGCCCTTATGACTGCCTGAGCCTTTGGGGAGGACATCCAGACACAAACCATAGCAATGAATTTGGAAATACTCCTTCCTCTTGAAGTTTCTATAACAGTTTGAAAAGAACTAACGCTAATTATTTACATTTTTGACAGAATTCAGCAGTGAAACTATTGTCTTGTGGTTTCATTGGAGGCTTTTTATTGCAGGTTCGATTTCCATGCCCAATGTAATTAGATCTGGCATGTCTTTGCTATTCAATCTTGGTAGATTTATGTGTTCAGAACTTTTTTTTGTGATTTTCTAGGTTACTCAATTTGTTGCTGCAAAATTTTTAACAATACTTTCTTAGGATGTTTTGTATTTTTTTGTGGTATTGGCTATAATGTCTCCTTTTTTTTCATATCTAATATTAGTTGAATCTTTTACCTTCTTTATTAGCCTACCTAAAGTTTTGTTGACTTTGCTTTTTTTTTTTTCCCCAAAACTAATTCCTCACATCATTGGCCTTTTCATTATTTTTTATTCTCTATTGTATGTATGCTTGATTTATTTCCTTTATTATCATTACTATTCTTATAATCTTCACTTATTTTATTGCTGTTAAGATATTTATTATTTGATTCATTCTAATAATTTTGGGTCTATCTTCCTAGTTTCTTGAGGTGCATAATTAAGTTATTTATGATATTTCTTTTTTCCATGCAAATATTTATTACTAAGCCCTGTTTGCTTAGAACTACTTTGGCTATACTTTATGTTTCCATTTTCGTTTTCTTGAATAAATTTTTAAATGAATTTTTAACCCCTCCTTTGAACTATTTTTGGTACAGGAGACTATTACATCTATAAAGCTCCTAACCTCCTCTGATTTTTAATTTCTAGTTTTACACCATTAGAGTCAGAAAAGATAATTGAAATTATTTCAGTGTTCTTTCCTTCTTTAAGACTTTGTGAGGGTTTAAACTAGATTGATTCTGGGGAATGTTTTACGCTCTGTTGCAATGTCCACACATGACAAATGCACAGGTAACATCAGATTGACTGAAGAAAAGTTACAAGACATACAACAAAAGAATAATGCCCTCTTTCACCACTTTTATTCAACATAGAAAAGGCAGTCATAGTCTCAGCAATTAGGCAAAGAAAGAAATAGTAGACAACCAAACTGGAAAGAAAGATGTCAAATTGTCTTTATTTATAGATGTGTTTTTGTATACAGGAAACTCTAAAGATTACCTTTAAAACTACTCAGAATAATAATGAATTTAGTAAAGTTGCAAATACAAAATTAAATATAACAATAGTAGATTTCTATGTACTAATAGTGAACTACCTCAAAGAAAAATCTGTGTCTCATAATAGCTACAAAACTTATGAATAAATTTAACCAAAGAAGTTAATAATCTCTACAATGAAAATTCCAAAACCCTGATGAAAGAAATGAAAGAGGACCCAAGAAAATGAAAGTTGGCCCATATTCATGGTTTGAAACGATTGGAATGGTTGATATACCTGCATTACCTCTTTTTTAGTTTTGCACAACTATAATTAAATATGTGGGGCAGCTAACTTTATAACAAGAAAAAATTGATCCAACTTATAGCTTTAGAGGTTCGAGGGCATTGTGCCAACATCAGCTCAATTCTGGGGAGGCTCTTCTCTTTCTCCACTGCATCACATATGGCAAAGATGCATGTGTAGAAGAATTTACATCTTTGACCAGGAAGTTTGACAGAGACTCAAGACACAAAATCTTTTCCAAGCGCATACCCTAAAGGCTTAAGGACCTCTTACATGGGCTAATCTCCCCAGTATTGTACCACCTACTGATAGCACCTCCCTGAGCACCAAGGCTTTAACCACAGTAGTCTGTTGGGGGATTTAAGTTCTGTTCAAACCATAGCATGAGCCAAAGTAAGCTACAGGCTCAGTGCATTCTGTACCAAAAACACCAATGACATTCATCATAGGTATAAAAAAATATCAAAACTCATATGATTTCAGACAAAAAGCTTTGTATGGCTGAAGACAGTACTGAATAGCCAAAGCAAAACAGAACAAAAAACAGAATAAAGTAAAACAAAAACAAAACTGGAAGCATAACATTATTCAAAATATACTACAGGGCTATACCAACCAAAATAACAGAGTACTGACCTAAGAATTGACACATAGCTAAATTAAGATAAACAATGAGCCCGGAACCCAGGACTGCACTCCGAATCCTCACCATCCTGATAGTCATCATAATAATTTCCTTAGTGTGCTGCTTCTCTCAAAAGTTCTGTATGTCTGTACCCAGACATGTATTGTAGGCTAAACGGACTTTCTGTGTGGACAGAATAATGAAAGGACACTGTACCTTATGAATGACATACTGAAACTGAAAACTCAACATGATGGTGCCTGAGGGTACCACTTGCACTCTATGTAAAAGTGTTTCTATAAATGTTGAGCAAATTTTGTGGGAGCCCTTTGTTTCGTGCTAACCTTCTATAATAGGCCTCCGGAGGCCAGACCAACACAGAATGCAATCACTTGTCGTAAGTGCCATGAAATCGAACTTAGTGTAAAAAAGGCCCCTCTGTTTTACCATAGAAGGAAAATAACTTTGGAATGACTGACACTTCTTTATTGTCTTTTTCTGTGCTATTCTGTTTTTTTTTTTTTTTTTTTTTTCTGTGTATATAGCCAAATCCATCTCTTCAGCTTAGCGGAGCACTTGTTTCATTTAAAAGAAATGAGATGTCACCTAATTTAAGAATTGCAAATAAAACCCAAGTAGATCTTTAAGCTAAATTTGTTGAAGTGTTTTTTCCTTTTTAATCTATGTAGATAGTAGGCAAGCTATGTTAGCATTTACCTTACGTTGGAAGCAAAGTCTGCTTGGTGAAGTCTACTTTTCTATTTCTTCCACTTTTCTTTGGGTATTGTGTGAACATGTGCATGTATGTGGTAACTCTGGGGTAGGGGCATTTGGGAGAAAAAGAGATACTCATTCAGTCTTTCATCTTTCTTTCCTTCCTTCTTTCTTTCTTTTCTATTTAAGGCAGGATCTACAGGGTCTACAGAATCTCACTACGTAGATCAGACTCCTGGTTTCAGCTCCCCAAGTTACAGGCTGGGGTTACAGGCTGGCAGCACCACACCCAGCCTCAATCGCTATCTCAGTGTGCCTGGGAGCAGGGCCAGCAAGGCATGCCAGGGATTGAACCCTGGACACTGTGCTTTGCCTAAACAGGCTCTTTAGTCTGCTGAGCTATCAGGCTGGCCCTCACTTGTTCAGTCTTGAACTTGGTCTGTAATATAAAACAGAACTGAAATCTAGCTTCCCCCATAAGAATGGACAAGGAGAAAGGAGAATCAGGATGGGGAATAAAGCTGGCAGTAGACCATAGCCGCTCTTGGACTTGCAATGGAGACATGGGAAACAACTACTTAGAAGAAAAGGAGAGCTCCAGGAATAAAGAAAGAGATGAGCAGAATGCTTAAAGTGTGAAGAAATAAATTACCACAAAGAAGAGAACAAAGCAGTCTGGGATGCTAACTCTGGCTCCCCGGGATAGAGGAGACCTAGTTCCACAAGTGCAAAGTAAGCCTGGGAAGAACCAGCAGTCCCAGTAACAACCAGCTATGACAAGGAAAGACGTAGGCTTGTGGCGAACTGCAGCATGGAGCTGTGCTATGAAAGTGACCCTAATGCAGGCCTAACATAGTCCAAGAGGATCAGGAAGGTGGGAGCCAGGCAGAGTCTGAGGCCTCTTTTGCTACTCTTTGTGTTTTCTTCTGGGACAGAGTTAAAGGTCTTTTGGCTATGAACCCTGATGCTTCATTTGTGCCTACAAATGCCCAAGAGGTATCTAAAAGTAGAACAGAGTCTGACTTTTATTCTATACCTTTTGTTACTACAAATCTTGGGTCAATTCTTTTTTTTTTTTTTTTTTTTTTTTTTTTTTTTTTTTTTTTTTTTTTTTTTTTTTTTTTTTTTTGTCTGTGTATATGTGTTTGTTGATCATTTGGGAGAGTGTTCTTAAAAGCTTGCCAGACAGCTTTGACTTCTCTGAGTTTACAGGATCTCTTCCCCCTTCATGGCTGAGGACACCAAGATAAGAGCTTTACAGGGACATTAAACTACACAGGGATTCTCTAGCCATTGCCTTAAACATAATCACCTGAATTCTAGAAAAAGTGAGACCCCACATGACTGAGCCACTGTAGGCAGACAGACCTTTCCTGTCAAAGAGAGCATCCTTCAGCCACAAAAATCCCCAAACTGAGACTGAAACACTGAAAAAGTGGACCTCAGCCCATGAGCTGATTCTTGAAAGCTGGTCTTTTGCTTTTTCCCAGTGGGGACAGCCTGAAACCCTCTATGAAAAGGTGCTTTCCCCAGATATCTATCTGGAGTCCGTTGTTATCTTCCCTGTAACTTTGCAATTAAAGATGTTTTCCTATAAATTTGTGCTATGTTCTAATTTCCATTTCTATGAAAGCAAGATCTCACACTAGCTGGTGACAACCCTTTCCATGTGGCAGGCTAGCTCTAGAGAAGAAATCCCCTGCAGTATTCACCACATTGACAAATGTTGCAATCAGTTGCCATTTTGAGAAGGGTTTTTTTGTTTAAGGCTGAGTAATCAGGGGCGATAGAACAACTATACTTCGAAGAGAAGCTCTTGAGAGCAAAGAATTCCTGAAAAAGATTGCAATAGCCCAGGAAATAACAGCAAGAACCCCCAAATAGTACAACGTTAAATTAAAAGTTCCTGTGCAGCAAGGAAAACAACAGTGAAAAGAAAGCCTTCAGGTGGTGTTGGAGACCTAAGGCACGTGTGCCTCGGTGGTTGTTGAAAACTCTCAGGGCTTCACCATCAGTGGCCAAAGAGTACGAGAAAATATTTGCCAGCTACTTTGCTGACAGATTAATATTTAGAATTTATAAAGAACTACAACACATTAAGTGGCCCTCAGATCAAGTCACCCAATTAACAAGTGGACAAATGTATTGAACAGACACTTCTTGGAAGAAGTACAAATGATCAATAAGTACAGTGTATGAAAAATTATTCAACATCCTTAACCATCAGGGACATACAAATCAGGACTATACTGAGCTTCTGTCTCCCCCAATCAGAATGTGTATCTTACCATCAAGAATACAAAAAAGCAACAAATGCGGGCAAGTATTCAGGGGAAAAGGAACCCTTCTACACTTGCAAATACCTAGATCCATCACCAAAAAGCACAGAAACCAAAGCAAGCAAGAAGCATGTTGGAAATTCCGTGCAGAAAGCCAGCGAGACAACTCAGTGGTCTAAAGTATCTACTTAGGCAAGCTTAGGCAGCCACAGGGGACCACAATTTGATCCTCATCGCCCCAATGCTGCACCAGGTCTGCCCTCAGAGTGGGCTGATACAGCCAAAACAAAAGAAATTACATGCAGAAAGTGCATCACTTATGTACAGACTGGCCTGTCCTTTCAAACTGACATAGGGGTCTTACCTTAAGAGAAGTAAAAAAAATCTACCCAAAGCTCGAAAATTAACAGATTTTCCACAAATTCACTTTATTTAGCAATAGGTAAATAATTTGAGGAAATGGTTCTCTTAAAACAATTCAACTTGAAAACACTTTCATCATAAAAATGGATTATATTTGTTAACAAAGACATTTTTAAATATATGTAATTTTCAGATTTGATGATTTTAAACTCCTTTATTTCATCTTAAATCTAAGTAAATTTGCAGGTACTACTTTATTAACTGGTTTTATTATTCATCATTATGGTTAATGTTATAGGATATGTTCATGAGCTCATCAGAGTTATTATAAACATTTATTAAGTACTCTCATGTGTTGAGAATTATGCTAATTGTGAAGAAATACAGCACTTCTATAAATGCAGTCTATCTACTGAAAATGCCAAAGTTTATTTTTCTAACTAGACTTCTGCCTTCAACCTCATATTCATATATCCAACTCTATACTTTATATGGTCAACTGGATGTCTAATGAACCTTGAAAATGTGACATTACTAAAACTGACTTGCTTGTAAATATTTTCTTCCCAGATTATTCTTCATTTTGGTCAGTGGAAATTCCATGCTTCCAGTTGTGAGGATGACCCTGAAGTAAGACTCCTCATTTTTATTCATATATTCATTCTTCCTCCATGTAAACTATGCAAATTGAAGATGCTGGCCTCATCCCTCCCTAAGGGCGGGTCCTGGTTGTCCTAAGCCTATCAGCACACTGCACTTTCCTTGACACATGGCAATCAGATGGAATCTTTGGAATGTTTTCAGCATAGATGGAAAGGAGGACGCACTTCCTCCAAAGAAGTCGATAGCCTCTTTCCTGTAGATGGGCAGCCTTCAAGTTTAAAGGCACCAGTTGAAGTTGGAACTTTAGGTTCATGCCAGAGAAAGCATCCATAATAAAGGCTGAGACCCCTTAGTGTAACGCTTCATATTAGATCAACTCAAATAATTTTGGTGAAACACTGAAATAAAAGTGTTTTCAGTTTTTTATATTCATTTCCACCATGTCATTTGTCAACTCTTATTTTGTGAGGCCCAGAATAGATAGTTTTTTCTTTTATGCTATAATTTTTGGGAATTAGCCTAATTTTAAGTAGCTGGCTGCAATGGATTCATTCTTTTTTTATTTATGGAACACTAAGAAATGTTGTCCCCTTAATGCTTTTATGGATGTGATATATGCAGAAGTGAACCTATAATTATGACATGCAGAGATAAGTGTCGGGAAAGGTGAAATTTTAGGTGCAGACTTTAATGTTGAGGTTGTGAACAATGCGGTGCGGTGTCTTCCTGGATAAGATAATGTCTATACAGAGCATGAGAATCATAAGAAGTTAATCACATTGAAAAACATGGAAAAAAATCAGTCTAGAAAGAGAAAGTACTTGAGCTTAGTGATGTTAAGCTCAAGTACCTATGTTATAGAGTAATAGTATCACTAAGCTTTTCTTCTAGAAGGTTAAGAATATAAGATTAGAGACCAAAAATTGGAGAAAAAGAAGGGCTACAAGGATAGCCAATATTTTGGCCCTCACCCCTCAAGGTGAGTGAGGACTTAGCGCATAAGAGAACCTGTGCTATAACATCCTATAACTCAGTAGTTTCCCAAATTTTCTGTTCAAGGAAATTATGGGGCTGCAGAGGAAAGGGATTAAAGATATATTGTGCACCTAAGGAGAGTCACCTAGAGAGAAAACATTCCCTCAGGCTTTCACAGAGAGCAAACTGGTCAAGCAATGGCCATGACTCATCCACGTGGCTGACACTGACAACAGTTCTACAAAGTACTGCACATGGATTCAAAGTAAATCCCGAGGGGATTTGGCTCACCTTGGGAGATAAAATAGTTCCACATTTTTTATACAGGTCTTGCTTTAACTTGCCCTTAACCATCCAGCAGAAAAGTTTAATCATGAGGCATAAAATGTAAAGCTAGATTAGTATGCGAAGATGTAAAAGGCTTAAATCAACAGCTTCCATCATTGCCAGTTTTGCCAATAACCCACTGTGATTATGGAACATTGGATTATGTATACAACTACTTTCTCTTAGTTCAGTGAGAAGAAATTTGGTTGTAGCAATAATGATTAGAAAAATTAGCATGTCAACAACCTGTGCTCTGTATAGTTACTAGGGGAACAATAATATGC
>PVJA010005040.1:0-81569 GCA_004027025.1 Myocastor coypus | reverse complement strand
ATCAATAGGGAAGTGGGTCATGCCCACACACTGCACTCTATAGAATGATTGTGAGGACAATATGCAATATGTCAACTTTCAAAGAAAAGAAGGGGGAAAAGAAAAAAAAAAAGTAATGTGGATTTAGAAAGGTTAATGTTTAATTGTTTGATCAATCTTATATACCTATATGTATTCATCTAAACTGATCTGATGATGAAAATATGTAATATAACCATTGTTAAATTTAAACAATAAAAAAATTGAAAAAAAATGATAAGTTTGAAGACTTCATATATAAATGGATGTATATGGAACATATACTCATTAGTGAAATAAACCAAACCTATATGTGTAAATATTGTATAGTCTCCCTAATATAAGAACTTTAAAGAGGAAGATAAGAACTTAAGGACATAACACAGCTGAATGTGTTATGGATTAAACAACAAAGTGACTGGAAGCAGATAAAGAAGAAAACATATCAAGAGCAAAACTATGCACTTATGTACGCAGGATGAATCAGATATTGGTCTCAAGAACCTTCAAAAGATTCATCATATTGAACATAGCACTATGTAACACTAAAACTATGCTTGGAATGCATGTCACACTTGTCTTTTTGATGTGTACTGCTCCCGGTGTAAACTTAGTTACTGTCATTCTCTCTCTCAAGAGTAGTACTTGGAAATAAGAGACTGGGCCTAATACCATAGTCTTGACAGGATATAATTTTTCTTTCCTTGAATTCCCAAATATCTGTGTAAAAATTGTGTAACTACTTATATCATAATGTATGGAACGTTATTAGAATATCAGTGATGGTCAGAAAATATCAATTCCAAGCTAAGTCAAAGATATTTGATACTCAGAAAGCCAGTGATGATAAGCTCACATACTTACACTATAGTGTAATAGTGTCAGAAAGCTTTCCTGCTGGAGGGTTAAGAATGTAAGTTATCAGACCAAAAATTGGAGAAAAAGAAGGACTATGAGGATAGCCAGTATTTTGGCCCTAGCCCTTCAATGTCAATAAGGACTCAAGATATAAAAGAACCTGTGTTGTAATATCCTATAACTCAGAGGTATCCCAAATTTTCTGGTCAAGGAGATTATGGGACCTCAGAGGAAAGGGATAAATGAACTATAGTGCATCTAAGGAGAGTCACCCAGAGAAAAACATTCTCTCAGGCTTTCACAGAAAGCAAACTGGCCAAGCAATGGCCATGACTCGTTTCGAAGGCTGACACTAACAACAGTTCTACAAAGTACTGTATATGGTTCCAAACTTAATCCTGAGGGGATTTGACCCTGGAAGATACAAAAAAAAAAAAAAAAAAGAATGTTTTGTTATGCAGGTCTTGCTTTGAGTTGCCCTTGATCACCCAGAAAAAAAAAAAAAAAGCTTAATTACAGTGCATGAAACACAGAGCTAGATTGGTGAGATGAGCTTTAGGAGGACTAGATCAGTAGCCTCCAATATTACAAGCTTCACTGGTGGCCCACTGCAATTGCAAAACATTTGGCTGTGTATGCATCTGCTTCCTCTTAGTCCAAAGAGAAGAATTTCCTTTTCCTTTCTTCTTCTTCTTCTTCTTCTTCTTCTTTTTTTTTTCTTTCCTTTCCTTTTCTTTTTTTTTCTTCTTAGCAACATCAGTAGGGTGGTGGGTCATGCCCACACACTGTGCTCTGTAAAACTATTGTGAGGACAGTATGCAATGTGTCAACTTTTAAAATAAGAAAAGGGAAAGGAAAAGAAAAAAGTAATGTTGATTGAATGTGTGAATGTTTAATGGTTTGATCAATCTTATATACCTATATGTATTAATCTAAACTGATCTGATGATGAAAATATGTAATATAACTATTGTTAAATTTATACAATAAAAAATATTAAAATTAAAAAATAACAATTAAAAGCTTCTCATTTTCAGATGTATATTTCACTAATAATAAGCTACTCCATATATGTTCTTTGGCTATTTTAACTCAGTATCTGTAAGTTACTCACATACTTTGCCCATTCTGAATTATTTTGTTTATGGAGAATTTATCTATCATAAAGTATTACTCCTAGCTTATCCTGTTTGCTACAAACTACCCTGCTTTCCTTAGCCTTTCGTTTTCTAACATTTAAATGCAATCTTCTGTTGTGCCTCATTGTGCTCCTCAAGAGCCCCTCTCTGCAGTCCCTTCCCTTGAGGCTCATGTCAGTCATCCATACATAGTTTCCCTTTACAGTCCCAGGGACTGAGGGCCGTTTGCAGTAATGCTTTTGGCTTCAAGGTGATAGCAACTGCATGCAAGAAAGTGACATAAAAATTTACTAGGGATTCAGTAATTTGTAAATAAAATTTTATTCCAGTCTGTATACATCAAAATGCATTTAAGCTGATGAATTTCTGTTTAAATTTGTTTATTTCGCTTTACCTTAGCTAAATATACACTAGATATTCTAGCTTGAAACATGTTTGTTCCCAATCATTTTGAGGTTAATACAGTATAGGTAGTAGTTGCCACAAAGGTTATTGAACTTTTCCGCTTGGTACACCTACTTTCTTACCTTCTTAGATCACCCTAACCTGTTGTTCTGCTGTCCTTCTTTCTGTCTTTTCAGCTAAGTTGGCAGTTTAAAAAACACTTTTAAGAGCTCAGAAGCAAAAGGCAGAAATTCATTTCCCAGCTTCCTCTTCCCCTTCACTTGTCCTCTCTCAATCAAAGTTGAAGATTAATCTTAGCTATATTCCCAAGGAGAAAATCCTGTATCATTAGTTCACATAATTGGAAGAATTTAGATAGAATTTGGTATCTGTCTTACTAAGCCATTTATGTTTGCAAACCCTAGAAGATAATATGGTTGTCTTCAAATTCCTTGACCAACTGTTAGTTATCAGTATTATAAAGCTGTAAACCTTAGTTAGGGTTTTATCATAGTCTAAGGTAGTCTGCTGTCCAAAAAGTAGTGTATGAATTTTAAATGACCTTGGACAGTAAATGATCCTTATTGACTGCCTTGATAACTATTTTGAACATGTACTATAAATCTACTATACATTACTTTGTAATATTTTAATTCTCCTGCTCCCTCTCTTTGGATATGTTCACTACAGTAAATATTCTGTAGTTGGATCAATATTGTTTCAACTCTAATGACCAAGACCAACATTGACATGTATTGCAGTACTATATTATATGTCATGAGGTACAACCTATGCCATATACAAAATTCACAGAAAATAACTTACTTAGTATGTGTGATGCCTCGTGATATTCTCTCTTTTTGTCATCTGAATTCTGTGTTATTTCATTTTGCAAAATGCTGACCACAGCCCACCAAAATGATTTAATAACATGTTAATAAGTCTTACATAGTTTGAGAATTTCCTGGACTGGTGACTTAAACTTTTCAACTTAATACTTAAATTATGTCCTCAATACTTGCTTAGATATAAAACTATCTTGCCTACCACTCACTTCACTCTGTGTTGTTTTAGATCTGGGTTGCTCAGTACTCTGGTTGGAGAGAAGTCTGTGACTCAGCGGTGGGAGGTATGCTGAATGCATGCATAAGCTTCCTTACTAATATGTAGGTCAGACATATATGTCAAAGACATTTTCATAATCCATAAAATATATACCTTAGAGAAAATGTGTTTTTATGAAAAAATGTTTTCTTCTGAAGTCTCTTAAAAAGAAGCCATTCTTTACCTCAGTTACATATTTTTTTTTAATTTTTAATGAGCATAGTGAAAATAATCAACTGTTCTAAAATGAGTCTCATTATCTCTCACAAGAGAGGTGAAATCAGCAACTTCCAGTATTTGATGCACTTGAACACCCTGGCTGGCAGATCGTATAATGATCTCATGCAGTATCCCGTCTTTCCCTGGATCCTTGCAGATTACGACTCAGAGGTAAATCTTACAGCTTTTTTCCTAAGCAGAGTGCATCTTCAGAGATCATCCAAAGATAACTGCTATTACCCCAACATTTATTTGCTTTGTAAGTGGGATCCCCCATAGGCACAAATACTTAACTGTATCTCAGGGAAATGGGAAACACTTTAACTTGAACATAGAAAAGGTCTTAAAAATTGGCCCAGTTAGTGAATACTGGGCATTAATTCATAATATCTGTTCACTTTCATGAAGGGCTAATGAAATTATGTCCTTTAGTTAATGTCAGAACCTATCTGACTCAAGAAAACAAAAACAGGTATTAAATGAGAGTAGAGACTAGGAAAAATGCCGAAAGATGGACAGGCCAAAATTTTGTACATGCTTATATTTCTAAATATCTGTGTAAAAATGTGTAACTGCTTTTATCACATTCCATAAAGATTTATTAGAATATCAATGATTTATGGAAAATAGCAATTCCAAGTTAAGTCTAAGATATTTGATGTTCAGAAAAACAGTGATCGTAAACTCAAGCACCGATGTTTTAGAGTAATAGTATTACTAAGCTTTTCTTCTGGAGGGCTAAGAATATAAGTTTACAGACCAAAAATTAGAGAAATAAGAAAAGGGCTATAAGGAATGCCAATATTTTGACCTTAGCCCTTAGAGGTCAGCGAGGACTCAGGACAGAACAGAACCTGTGCTATAACATCCTATAACTCAGTGGTTTCCCAAATTTTCTGTTCAAGGAAATTAAGGAACCACAGAGGAAAGGGATTGAGGACAAATAGTGTGCCTAAGGAGAGTCACCTGGCGAGAAAACATTCTCTTGGGCTTTCATAGAGAGTCAACTGGTCAAGCAATGGCCATGGATCATCCAGACAGCTGACACTGACAACAATTCTACAAAGCACAGTATATGGTTCCAAAGTAAATCCTGAGGGAAATTGACTGACCTTGAGAGGTACAAAAAATACATGTTTTCTTATACAGGTCTTGCTTTAACTTGCCCTTGACCACCCAGTACAAAAGCTTAAACATCATGCATAAAACTTAAGGGTTGTTTAGTATGCTGAGCTGTAAAAGGTTCCAGCATTTCCAGTTGCGCCAGAAGCACACTGCAATTGTGGAACATTTGACTATGTATACAACTACCTTTTCTTAGATCAACGAGAAGAAATGTATTGTACGAACAACCATTAGAAAATTTATCATGTCTATACCCCCCTGTACCCTGTATAACTATAACGAGGACAACAATATGCATTGTATTGATTATTGTGAATGTTCTACTAACATATTTTGAAACTTTCACATTGTAATTTCTTATTAAAAGTAATAATAAAAAATTTTAAAAAGAAAAAATTATGAAAGATATATATCTACACATATACATAAGTACATATATATATATATATATATATATATAGAGAGAGAGAGAGAGAGAGAGAGAGAGAGAGAGAGAGATATCTGTTTTTCAAAGAAGACCATGTAGCAGTTCCTGCAATAAACTTTTTATAAAACATTGAAGAAAAAAAAAAAAAAAAAAAGAACCTGTCTGAGTAGTCTGAATTTTTTGTAGAAAAATGTGAAATGACTTTTCTACAAAATATGTCATCCACATAAGAGGAGTGTTTTGTCCCTTTCCAAGAAGGCTTGGAAGAAGATTTCTAAACAGCATGCCTGTGACTTAGGGATCGAGGAAGTAGGCATCCATAAGTGGCATCCTTCCAGTTTTCCTTTGCCTCCTCCTACCAGAGTCTAATTCATTCTGATGAGTTAGCAACGAGGCAAAACCAGAGACGCTTGCTTGGCCCATGATGCACAAGTGAACAAAAGGAAAAAAGATCCATCATTGTCTCACTTACTTTTCTCTCGTTGCTAGAACAAAATACCCAACACCCAAAATTAAGGAAGGAAAAGTTTATTTATTTATATTTTTTAATTTAATTAATTTTAATGAGAAAAAAGTAATAGTTTCAAAACACATTAGTAGGACAGCCACAATAATTAATACAATGCATATTTTCTTCATAGTAGTTTTCCAGACTACAAGATATAGACATGATAACTTTTCTAAACACTATAAGTCTTCTCATTGAACTAGAAAGTAGCTGTGTGTATTGTCCAGTAGTCCATAATAGTAGTGTGTTACCAGCAGAGCTGGCATTGTCAGAAGCTGTTGACTTGAGCCTCTTACAGCCCAGCATATTAATCCAGTTTTACTTTTTATACCTCATGGTTAAACTTTTCTGCTGGATAGTTAAGAGCCAGTTAAAGCAAAACATATATAACAAGAAATGTAACTTTTGTATCTGATTATGTATGTTAATATCTGAGAAGTAAGCAACTACACTGAGGATAGCAATGTGTAATACTAAAATCATGCATGTAATGGATGTCATTCTGGTCTTCTAGATGAGTGCTGCTTCTAATGTCGTATCAATTATTCCTATACTCAAGTAAATGTTTTGGTTTAAAAAAAAAAAATAGGTAACAACAGAGAATAAGAGACAAGAAAGGAAGTGCCATACAATTGACCTACTACAATTTTGTATATGGTTAGATCCCTAAATTTTCTGTGTAAAATGTATAGTTGGGGTTTTTTTTAACACATTGTATAGGGATTTATTAGAATATCAGTGTTTAATGGAAAATCCTGGCTCCATGTTAAGTCTAAGGTGTTTGATATTCAGAAAGACAGTGATGTTAACCTCAAGTGCCTGAGTTATAGAGTAATAACATCACTAAGCTTCTCTTCTGGAGGGTTAACAACTTAAGTTTGCAGACCAAAAATTCTTAAAATTCAGAAATTATATTCATCCCTTTAGAAAGGTAAAGTTTCTGTTCTCAAAAGCAGTACTGTAGTGAAAGAAATCTTTCCTACCTACAAGGGCATGAACCAGTGTATCTGGGGTTCTAAGCCATAGACTTCATACGTGCTTAATATGCAAGCTGGTGCCCATTTGAGTGAGACATGAATGTCATAAAAAGACCAATAAAATTAAAATACGGTTTCCTTTAAGTTAACCATTGTCTTAGTTACTCTTTACTTGTTGCTGGGACAAATACCCGACATTCAAAATGATGGAAGGAAAAGTTTATTAGCTCACAGTTACTGGAAGGTTCAGTCTCTATTGGGCTGGCCCAAGGCTGAGTGAAATAGGGCAGAGAGCATCCAGTTCATGGCAGCAGAACAGCAACAATCATGACAGAGGCAACCAACCAAACAGGGGAGCAGAGAGCAATAGCAACCGCTTGAGTCTGTCTCTCTGTCTCTCTTTCTTTATATTCCAATCAGGCTCTCTGCCTTAGGATATCTGCCCTAGACCACACCCATAGTCCCAGCCGTACTCAGACCAATAATCCCGCCAGTATTAAAACACATAATCCCAGAGATCGTGGATCAAGTCTCAAACTCTAGATCAGTCCTAAAACACGTAATTCCAGTGACTCACGAATCAAGTCTCAGTCTTTAGAAGTCCCTACCCCATGATTGCATGAAGCTTTGGGGGGACAACTAGACATAAACCATAACAACCATGGAGGTAAAGAAATAAGTACAGACATTTATAGGCAGGAAGTCTAAAGCAAATGCATTTCTGTAGGGAGGAAACTGTGTGAATGTGTACTGGATTACCTATCTTGCAGGAGCTCACAGGTCCATTACCAAACTTTGTGTCCTCTTGTTCTCCACATGCAGTTTCCCAGCCCTCACTGTGTTACTCTAACTCAGGAGGCAGCACCCCACCCTTGTTCAGGGGGCCAAAGCAATGCTGCCTTTGTAGTGCGCTGTTGTCTTTGGCCACCATAACAGCCTCCTGTCTAGACTGTGCCCTTTATTGCCCTCTATACTGCAGCCAGTTTGCACCCCCTGTTTAATTTTGCTCAGTGAATAACCCTAGAATGTAGTGGGAAAGTTTTAAAACCTCAGTACAGCACTGAGGCTTGTATCTCAGTGGTAGAGTACTTACCTATTGTATTGTAGGTCCTTAGTTCAATTCCAACATTGTGCAACTAAAAACAGACCTCAGTTGTCCCTGCCTGTGACTCTTTCAAAGCTTCAGCACTGCTTTCCTGAGATGCATCAGTTCCTTCTCTTGTACCCCACGAGCTCCTGCACATCACACAGACTCTATGATAGCCTAATTTCTCTCCTGTCTACTTCTCTTCCCAAGCTGCCTTCTCGTTGTGTGTTACTGTGTTTTTTCTTCTTTTTGAATCGGCATTCTCCTTGAATGTCATGTAGAAAGAACTAATCCTTGCCTGATGATGCCCAGCTGCAAGTTCCTAGCACAAGCTCTCCTCAGATGTCACCCACCTCTCAACACAGAGCATGGCACTTCGCTGGCACCTCAGTGTTTGTTGATTTGGTATAAATGTACTTTTCATGAGGATATTTGTTCCTCAAGGATAAATGCACTTATATTTATAATTATAGATTAGTTTCTCTTGCACAAAATTAGTCACTTTGCACTATAAACACACATTATATCCCATGCCACATGTTTTAAATTTCTGCTTTAAAAACCTTTAGGGAATAAATTTGGTTTCCTTTTAAATATACGAACTAGGTCAGCTAGGCATGCGCTTTGAAATTTCTCATGTCTATGAGACCCATCTCATTTGTAAATCTCTTGATCTGGTATGTTATAATTTTGCTGGGCGTAGAGGCACACAGCTGTAATTCCAGCAGTCTAGAGGCTGAGGCAAGTGAATTGCTGTGAATTCAAGGCCAGGCTAAACTACATAGTGAATACAAGAATAGCCTGAGCCCTGAGCTACATAGAAACCCTGTCTTTAAAAAAAAAAAAAAAAAAAATGTTGTATGTAGTGTTGGTTAGGAGATAAAAAGGCTACTGAGTGCTTTAGTTGTTTCCCTCACAGATGGTCCCTAAGGAGTTGTTCAGGAATGAAGTTGTAATGATCCCTGGAATGCAGGTGGTGGTAGTAATGGAAAGTTAGAGCTCTGTCTTCTCCAGTGCCTGCTCTGTACTGCACCAGACCTGGAAGCATTTCTCTCCAAAGCCAGTATCCTGGGTGCTTTCCTATGAAACAGATACAGTCCAAAGCACTGTCTTCTCACAGAAGTGGCTAGCAGACTACCCATGCAGTCTGTTTTCCTCAAGTATTAGCAGGCAACAGACACACAGCAGTGATGGTGTCTGGCTGTGCCTACTCAATGCAGAGATATGACACAGATATAAATCATGACCATCCAGTGGCCACTGCTCTGTGCTTGTCAGAACATGGGGTGCCCAGTAACCAGCCTGAGTCCTATTTTCTATTTTAGGAAGTAGATCTTACTAATCCCAAGACCTTCAGGAACCTGGCTAAACCCATGGGAGCACAAACAGATGAACGATTAGCGCAGTATAAGAAGCGGTACAAAGACTGGGAGGATCCTAATGGTGAGTCCTCACTCTCATTGAGCTCTGCAACCAGCTTCCAAAAGTAAACACCAGTTGGTGGTTCAACACCGTAACATACTTCCTCAAGTTACTTACACTTCATCGTGTATGTTTCATGTATGTTAACCTATATACAGACTGTTAGAGAAAAAATTCAGAGTTTGTGTTTTTCATTGTATGGCCATGCATAGAAGACATTCGTAGCTTGCTCTTTAGAGTTCTGGCTACTTTGCCTTTGACAGAAATTCCCCATCATTTGCCTTTATTTCTAATCATATTAAGAATTACATTTTTGTAGCCAGTGAGATAGCTCAGTGGTCTAAAGTATCCACTTAGGCAAGCTTATGCAGGTGCAGGGGACTGGGGTTAGATCCCCAGCACCACGTGCCATTCCAGCCCCACCCTGAGGGCAGGCTGGGCCACTAACCCCCGACCCAAAGAAAACCCTACATTTTCATTTATTGACTCTTTTCTAATTTTATTAGGGCACTCTTTGAACCCTTTTTCCATTTTAAAAAATGTGAATTGATTACCTTCCTAGAGTATACACTTAATGTGTTCTTCACATTATTATGTTTAATGTTATTTATAATGCTTAATGTTTATCATGCCCTTCTAAATAAGCAAAAGAAAGAGGGGAAATTTAAGAATACTGTTTTAGTGCCTAAGTGGGCTCCATGTCTGTTTCTATTGATGGGTCTCTTTCTCCCTTCCATCAGGGAGGATACATTACATATGTGTTCTAGACAACAGTTTAGAGAAATATATCATTGTAAAGCCAGGGCCTAGTGTAAAGCAACTGCCAGTCAACATTCTGCTGCAAAGAATGTGATTTGCAGCTAAAGGCTAGCTACTTCTCCTCAGCCTCCAGCACCACTCAGGTGGAGGTGCTGCGCTCAAGAGAAAGACCACTTAGCCACTTCTTAGGATTGCCACCAGACATGTACGGGAGGCAGTAGTGTCACTGGGAGGCTTCCTGCTGCATTGCCAGTGTGTCACAGATAGAAAGTTGCATTCCCTAGCCTTTCCAAACTCATAAACATTTCTGTATCTCCCTCTTGTTTTCTGTGGTGCTTTACACATCTGGCACAGGAGAAACCCCAGCGTACCACTATGGAACCCACTACTCATCCGCAATGATCGTGGCCTCCTACCTCGTGAGGATGGAGCCTTTCACACAGATATTCTTAAGGCTACAGGTAAAACTGCATCTGGAACCTGACCATGCTAGTCAAACCTGCTTCAAAATGCTATTGTCTTGGCTTGTAAGACCTAGAGTGGAAAGTTGTTCAACCACAATTGACATATTCATATAGAATAAACAGGGTTCTTGGTTAAATAGTGTCATAGACTTTGTAGCTAGATGTGGGAAATTTAGCCCCAGCTGAATTCCACAAATGTTTAAAGAAAAAAAGGGATCATTGTAGCTCATCCACTGTTTTCCCATGTTCTCTTTGATCTGTTCAGCAAATTATTGTTGAAGTATGTGCTGGGCACTCATCTAATCTTGACAGGCCATTGGTGAGAAAAAAGAAGAGCCCTGTCCTGTGGAATTTATAGATTTTGGTTCAGAGAGATGGCCATGTTCTAAGTTCTGAAGTTTTTTTAGAATGTAACTAAAAATATAAGAGAAACAAAGATCAGGCATAGGGCATGGAAAGTTACAGTGCCAGGGAAGACAGTTTAGTATATGGATGAAGAATGAAAGGAAATGGGCAAGGCAAGTTCAGGCCTTCCCCTGTTATTTCTTTATACTTATCCTGTCTTCAAAAATTTATATTTTTAAGGGCCAGCCAGATAGCTTAGCAGATTAAAATACCTGCTTAGGCAGACTCAGGAACCTGAGGTTCAATCCCTGGCCTGCCATGCTGATCCTGCCCTGGGGGCACACTGAGACAGCAATTGAGAATGAGCCTGGTGGCACATGCCTGTAATCCCAGAGCTTGGGAGGCTGAACAGGAGGGTCACTATGAGTTCATTCCTATAGAGAGACCCTGTAGACTCTGATATATATATATATATATATATATATATATATATATATATATATATGCATATGATGACTTGTTTGAATTTTGCTTTAGTTATAAAACAAATACATTGTGCATTCTTCATAAAGTATACTGGCAAAAGAATTGATTTTCTTTCTATGGTTATTTAAAATGTTGTGTACTTAAACATAGGATCATGAAAAAGTGAAATGCCTCCAGATGAATTATGTGTTTCCAAGACGTTGGACATGACGGGACCTGCACAGTAGGATTGGGTCTCTGATGACGGCTTCCCTTCTTCTTCTGTCCACAGGGTGGCCACTTCGACCTGGCAGACCGAATGTTCCACAGCGTGCGTGAGGCCTGGTACTCAGCCTCCAAGCACAACATGGCAGATGTGAAGGAGCTCATCCCAGAGTTTTTCTACTTGCCCGAATTCCTGTTCAACTCCAACAACTTCGATCTGGGTATGAGGAGCTCGGGCACTGTCTAGCAGTGCTGGCTGGAGCAGGGCTCCTAGCAGTGTGTCCCTCCTCCAAAGATGGTCTGCAGCACATTTTTGGTGGAACTGATCTCCTTATAGTCAGAGTTGCCCTTTCTAAAATTGGGTGTATGCCACTAAGTCTAAAAAGAAAAGCCCTTGAAAGCCTATTTCAAACTGTGAGTCTGGGAGGCATTTTAAAATTAAATAGATTACATATTACATATAATCTACTATACAGATTATATGATGTTCAAAATTTTGTTGTTTTGGTGAAAAGACAATGATGAAGTGCAATTCATTTGGAAAATACTACTATTAACAGCCCAGAAGAGCTATGCCCTAATTTTTCATGCATTATTTTTTTCATGCATTATTTTAACCTTGTGTGTTTCCTAAGACATTCTAGTTTATATGCAAATTTCTTTTAAAAGTAGAATTTCAAAATGACTTTTTTATCCTGTTAGGCTCTTATATTCTAGAAAAACACCTAAATCAGTATTTATAAAAGAAAAAAAAATAGTATTGGTGCTGCTTTTATGTTATCTAGCATTCAGAGCTAGCAGGTTTGACTTTGTTCTATTTCTTGGTACACAGTGTGCTGCTCTGTGCTTCTGGGTATTCCTTTGAAAACCCATCTGAGCTCTGTTGCTTCATGTTAGAACATGAAGCTAACATGAATGGTATCCTACCAGGTACCATTCCGACTATGTTTATGGCCTTTCACCCCCCGCCATTCCATGGGTTTTCTGCAAGTTTTGTAAGTTAAGCATATAAATATAGTACTACCTCTAAGTTTTAATCTATAGAAAATCTGGGGAAGTACTCATCTTTTCGATTGACATGATTTTCCTTTTTTTAATTTTCAAAAATAATTTGTATGCATTTAATTAGCAACCCTCTTTGCAGAGTCAGAGTGAGACAGCCCCACAGTAGTGGTGCCTTCATGATGGGCCAGAGCTCTCTCACAGGTGAGGGTGGAGAGCAGTCACACGTGCTGCAGTGTATGCACCTGAACTGCTTTGGTGTTCCACAGAATTCACCTTGAAGCATGTAACTTTCCTCCTAGGTACAGAGAGAGAGAGGCACAGAAAGAAAGATGTTTGCCTGATCACCCAGGGTCTCACTAAACAGCCCAGGCAGCATGAACTTGCACTCCTCCTGCCTCAACCTCTCAAGCTGCTGTGCTGCCAGGTGCCCCCACTTGTAGTTCTGGGTTTTTTGTTTCTCAATATTCTCACATTACTTCTACAGTGAGCTCTATTCTGACATTGTCACTTGTGGATGTGACATACTTCATCTTGCTCATGTTTCTAAGCACGTGTTCAGCACAAGAGCTAAATTTATAGATCGGAGAGGAAGTTTTACCCAACATTTTTACTTCAGTTTGACAGTTGCTTGAGAGTAGTGCCCCCTTCCTGGAAGAGCCTTCGTGTGAATGCAAGGAGGCCATGCTGTGTGCGTTGTCACACCTCTCTCTGCTCTGATCACCTACTTTTTCCCCTCTGAGTTTGGCAGATTATAAACCAAGGTGTTACTGTACATATGCAAGCTTGTTCATAGCAGCATTATTCATAATAATAGTGAGACCAGCTAGGATGTCTATTAAAATGGTAATAGGTAAGTAAATAGTAATAAATGCTAACTGTGAGTGAAGTGCTATAGTCTAAATGCTACTCCATGGATGTGTTAGTCAGCTTTCCATCACTATAACAAACACCTGAGACAGTCACTCTATAGATAGAAAAGGTTTACTTGGCTTTGTCTTAGAGGTTTAGCCCATGATCACCTTGACCCTCACTGGGGCATAGCATTAAGAAGCTCACTGTAGAGAAATGAGAAGAGGGTCTCACTGTCCTTTCAAGAGCATATCTACCTTAACTGGAAGACTCCCCACCAGCCTGCATGGCCACCGGTGCCAGGCTAGGGACTAAGCCTCTGACACAGTCCTCTGGGGCCCCCCAGGTCTATTTAGCCATTTGCCTTGTCACTGAGATGGTACTCAAGAGCCAGAAGTTTTGAGCTGAGTTTCAGAAGTGCCGGTGCAGGTCCCCAGGCTAAAACACAGAAGCAGCCCAGTAGAGGCCTAGGCAAAGGAAGGCTCCTCTCATCATGGTGCTGGGGAGCAGGGAAGGGAAAGAAGAAGAACTTTCCAAGTCTTAAGCCTTTCAGCTGGCTCCACCTCCTCACAGCAAAGCAGGGTTTTGCACCCCAGGATCTAGTTGCCTTCTGCCAGCTGTAACCAGCTGTAATTGTAGCACTGCAACAGTGCTACAAACCATCCTGCTGTATGGATGAGGCCAGACACAGAAGGCCACCTGGTGTGCAGCTGTGCTCCCAGGAAATACCTAGGATGGCTCAATTGGCCTGGCACTTGCCACAGCCAAGAAGCCGCTGCTTAGGGGATACAGGTTTCTTTAGGGCAACAAAAACGCTCTGGAACTAGGTGGATGTGGTAGTTGCATAATGCTGGGAGTGTACTAAATGCCATTTCGTTGTTTGTTTTAAAATGATTTAATTCAGTTCGTATGGCTTTCACCTCCAGAGCAGAAAACACAAAAAAACAGCATTGTTCTCTCCTCCAAGAAAAGATGGTAAATGGCAAAAAGAAAGCACATCTGGACCCCCAAACTCAGCAGCCTTCTTGACCTGCTATTTCGGATTCTCACAGCAATGCATAGCAGAGGGGCTGAGTTAGGCCAGCACCTCCTCAGAGTGTGTGCCTTTTGCACATCATGCCTTTTGAAACTCCACTCCAGATGGTGCTGCTGAAGTTAGACCACAGAGGTGTTCAGGAATTGGAGTACAATTTTGACACATGGCTATATTGGTTACCTTTCCCATTGCTGAGCCAAAATATCCACCACCCAAAGCTAAAGGAGGAAAGGTTTATTTGGATCATAGTCTGTAGTCCTGCAGCTCTAAGGCAGGGTGACATCGCAAAGCAGAAACTATCCACTGTAGGCAGAAGGGAAAAGAGACCAGTAACAAGCCCCTTTCTGTCCCTTACATCTCAGCTACCCCCTAAAGCCTCATACCATACCATGAACCAATCCCAGTATCATACTATAGATCCTGCCTCCTCCACAAAGCTCCACCTAAGAGCGCATGAGGCTTTGGGGAGATGTCTAGACACAAGTCATAACAGTGACTTCTACTTTGTGAACCCTCAGGATTAGACCCATGGAGCCTATCAGGGTGGTTGCACAGACCCTATGGAACATGTGGAAACTTGATTTATTTTTGTCTCAACTCCTATGGTAACTTTTCAGCCAGGTGTGGTGGCACCTGCTTATAATCCCAGCACTTGAGAGGCTGAGGCTGGAGAAACATTGAGCATTCAGTGCTAGCCTGAACTATCTGCAAAGATCCTATGAAAAATAATATATGATCATTTGTTTAACCAAGTCAAGATATTCCTCTAGTCAATAAAATGATGTTTTTATCTCTGACTTAGCATTATATTATAAATAAAATAGTTTATAAAGGAAGTATTTTTATTAGCTTTCACTTAGAATTGGTTTTGTGCCCTAAGATTTGAAGGACTATACTTCTTTATAAAATTCCTAACTAATATCACTTTATCAAACCAGCTGTGGTGCAGCTGGTGAGTCAGCACTGTTTGAACATTTGTACAGGGATACATGCTATGTACGTAGGAAAACTCTGGTTTGCTGGTGTTTCCCAAAAAGAAGAAAAAAAAAAAAAAAAACTGGTTTCCTTAGATACCCACCCCACTACATGTGTTTTATGGTTAGGTTCTGTAGCAAGTGTTCTCTCTAATACTTAGAGATACAAAGCTGTGACTTAAAATACCAACTTAGTAGAGGAAATGTTGGTCTGTTCTGATGACATTTTTGCCAGGTAGGGTTGCAATCTGGATAGTTTTTTTCTGTTCAGTGACACAAGAGCATCAAAAAGTTTTTCTTTTAAATGAGAATCATCATTACCAAATGTATCTCGGTGCTAGGATGCTCTCATGAGTTTGAGTGTCACAACTATGAGAAACCTTGTACTGCAGCCACATGCGGGAAACTCCAGCAGCATCCTTGTGGAGGCTTCCCCAAGGAACCCCATGCTGGTGGGTGGGATCGCATGTCCTAGGTGGGCCTGCAGAAGCACCACACCTTGTGGCAGTGGTGGCAAACTGATGGTGTGTGTGTTTAGGCTTAGGTTTGTAAGTCTAAAGATGGGATTTTTTTCTAAACTAAAATTTCAGTCTTCAGGTTAAAAACTATAGTGTTGGTTGGCACTTGGTGATGAATAGTGAGTTTGGGGTTGCAGTTGGACAGTCATCCCTGAAAGGTTCCCCCCTCTGACCTATGGGAACCTCAGGGCCATCCGTAGGGGTGCAGTCCCTTAGCTAAGCAAGTCTGTCTGAGCAGAGGCTCTGTGAAGAACCACCTTCAGGAGCTGGCAGGTGACTCCAAGGAGCTTTCTGTGATGAAATGTCACTGTTCTAATAGTGAATCTGAGACATTGTCCCTCTGACATGAAGTCACATTGATCCTGCTTGTTTGCTTTCTTTTTATTAATGCATCGAATCACACAGGCTGCAAACAGAATGGCACCAAACTTGGAGATGTCATCCTTCCACCCTGGGCCAAAGGCAACCCTCGAGAATTCATCCGTGTCCACCGTGAGGTAATGGGAGTTCTGTGCTCCAAAGTGTGGCTTCTGTCAGTCAATGACCAAAGTCCTAAGAGGAGGGGGGCAGTGTATCACTCATTCCCCTCAGTGGCTAATGCGCTCTGTGATTTCTTGGTATTTTAGTCCCTACCAACAGCTACCCAGGGTTTTGACTTCGTAAGTAGGTAGTAGACCAGCCCATGATTGCCCTGTTTTGGAACTACAGGCTCTAGAGTGTGACTACGTGAGCGCCCATCTGCACGAGTGGATTGATCTGATCTTTGGCTACAAGCAGCAGGGCCCAGCAGCAGTGGATGCTGTCAACGTCTTCCACCACCTGTTCTATGAGGGCCAAGTGGACATCTACAACATCAGTGACCCTCTGAAGGAGACAGCCACCATTGGATTCATCAACAACTTTGGCCAGATTCCCAAGCAGGTGTGCAGCACTGTTTGTTTCCTAGGTTCCGTAGTGTTATTGGTGATAGATTTCCAAGAAGTATAAGGTATAGAATAAGTTAATAAGGAATCATAAAACCTGTCCATTCAACTTAGTAGCATCCTAGAATATTTCTTTCTCCTTCCTTTCTCTTGACAGAAATGTTGTTTCAGTCACAAACATGCCAAGCATGATTACTGGTATGTCTGTGTTCATACCCTTCAAGGATAAAGCAAACCACTATGCATGTGGAAATGGGTTCTGCTGTGCCAGGAGAGCTCTTACAGATTTCAGGCAGGGAAAGACTAGTGACCAGTTCATAACTATTCCTCTTGGCCTCGGTGCCCCTATTTCTCTCTCTCTCCTCTCTCTCTCTCTCTCTCTCTCTCTCTCTCTCTCTCTCTCTCTCTCTCTCTCTCCCTCCTTCCCTCCCTCCCCTTTGTCTCCCTCCCTCCCTCCCTCCCCTCTCTCTCCCTCTTTGTCTTTCTCTGTCTCTTACACACACACACACACACATGCACGCACACACTCTGTGTGTGGGGGGAGTTTGGGGCAGAGGAGGTTAAGGCTGTTTAGGAATCCCAGAACCAGCTGATGCAGTTTGGCCAGGTGACTAGACAGGCAGCAGCTGCTTTACTACCACAGTTGCCCAAAACCAAGAGCCATGCTCCTGGATCCTCAAGTGGGGCACAGGAGGAATCTCGGGGTGGGAGTTCCAGCCACCTGCTCCAGTGCCAAGTGCTGGTGGCTGGCTCTGTGCTGTGACCCTGGCCATTTTCTCTGTTCATGCTTAGTCTCTCCTGGATGCCCTTTCTATAGATTGTTGAACTTTAATGTTTCTGGGGTTGACACTTGGGACACACAGGACAATGGCATGTTTGTGTCCATGGAAAACCCAGGACACCCAGTCGCGTACCAGGCACAGTGTGATCTGATCCCCTAGCAAGGGATATGGGCTCACTCCTCAAGCAACAACAAGGGCAGGAGTGTGGGACACACATCTGAATGAGCACATCTGTCGGCATCGTTGGGCCATCACAGGGCTTCACCACTGCACTGCAGTAGAAGAGAGTGGGCTGGGAGGAGGCATGGGGTGCTTGTGTGTCCATGGGACCCAGTGCTGAGTGGGAGCATGGAGAACTGTCCCAGAAAGCCTGAGCTGTATGGGTGCCATATCCACATGTCTTTACATGCCCGTGCGAGCCCTGGAAAGGGCTCTGCCCATGTCTTCTGGAGAGTGCTTCAGTAAATGTGGTACAGTGTGCTACTGGGCTAGAGAGTCTTGGTTACCTGTGAGCCTCACTGAGAATGGTTGTCATTTAACTCTAGTTAGGGTATCTGCAGTTTCTCAGAAAGCTAGTGCAGCTTATCATAGTCCTATCCCTGCTGAACAAGATTTTAGTTCTCTGTCAATCTAAGCTCTGTGAATTTCTTTCTTAAGATATAAGTGGAGCCGGGCGTGGTGGCTCACGCCTGTAATCCCAGCACTCGGGAGGCTGAGGCAGGAGGATTGGTGCGAGTTCGAGACCGGCCTGGGCTACAAAAGTGAGCTCAGGACCAGCCTCAACTGCATAGCGAGACCCTGTCTCAAAAAGACAAAAAAAAAAAAAAAAAAAAAAAAAAAAGATATAAGTGGAAGTGACAGAGTATCTAAGTGAAGTTACATATATAATGTGTGTTGTAGGTGGCACTTGCCTTTCCCTGGTCACACAATCTAGTGTGGGTTATCTTTTTTGATCTTCTTTAATAAACTGTCATCTTTGTACATCCCAGTTATTTAAGAAACCTCACCCACCAAAGCGAGTAAGGAGTCGACTCAACGGAGACAGTGTGGGAATCTCTGTCCCTCTGGGCTCCACAAATGACAAGATCTTTTTCCACCACCTAGACAACTTGCGGCCCTCTCTCACTCCTGTGAAAGGTAAGGGGGCAGGGCACATGTGATTCATAGTTTGAGGGGACAGGTTAGTAACCTGTATAGCAATGACAAATTTGTTTCTCAGCAGTAGTACAATTCACATTTGTGCTCATACTTAATGCCTTTTGATAGTTTTTTTTTTCTTATTTTTTGCAACAACAACTTTACATATATGGG
Organism: Myocastor coypus; assembly: GCA_004027025.1. Lineage (NCBI taxonomy): Eukaryota > Metazoa > Chordata > Mammalia > Rodentia > Myocastoridae > Myocastor > Myocastor coypus. Next base: position 62,645 of record PVJA010005040.1, on the reverse strand, counting down.
AAAAAAATCTGGTCTTTATTTTTATTTATATAAAATTCTACCTCTCAAAAGTAACAATAAAGGAATCATATTTTTAGTGTGCCAACCAAAAACATCTATACTTTATCCCATGGCAAGTTATCCAAAAACATTTTTTTTTTCAAATAGAAACTTTTCTGTTAAACTGAAAAAAATATTTTGTAAAGTCTGTGCTATTCTCACTGCACAGAGTTCAAGAACAGAAGCATCAAAGTCTGGAAACTTCAAGGGGTGACTGTGTGCCATCTTGCCTCCTGCCAACTTTTGTGCCAGGCAGGCCCAGGCAGCACCAGGGACTGTCCCAGTACTGTCTCTGTCAGGATGTCATGGCTTCCCCAAGAAATCTGGGCTGGCTCCAGTATAGCATGGGAAGCTGAAGACACACAATGCCTCTGGGTCTGGATCCCCAGGCCTGTGTGTGGCCTGGGAGTGTCCTGAAGCAGTGAGGACTGCACAGCCCCACAGAACATCTGTCAGGGCTAAGGGCCCATGCAGCAAGTCTCACAAGAACTGAAAGCCAGGCTCTGCTCCTGAGGCCATGTGGTCTCAGCTCTGTGTGTGAATATTTGAGATCACCTTCCCATCCTCTGTGGGTGCTGAGGGCTGTTTTCCTTCCCTGCATCAATGATATGTTTGTTTCGTAGAACTCAAAGAACCAGTGGGACAAATAGTCTGTACAGACAAAGGCATCCTTGCAGTGGAACAGAACAAGGTTCTTATCCCACCCTCCTGGAACAAGACTTTTGCCTGGGGCTATGCAGACCTAAGCTGCAGGCTGGGAACCTATGAGTCTGACAAGGTTTGTATTGTTCCTTGCTTCCGTGTTCAGTGTGTCCTCCTGGCCCAGATGTCCTGGGGTTGTCCCATCAGTGTTTCTCCCCAGGCCAGCAGGAAGTAGCACAATGCTATTCCAGGTCAACATCAGGTAGCTGGCAGAGGAGCCCTGTTTTCTGCAGAGCTAGCAAGCCTCTTTTGAGAGCCAAGAATTCTATGGTTGAGCCACCATGCCGAGCCCGCCCCTTTTGGATAGTTGGGAGTGGTTTCCCTCCAGTTCACAGCATTTCTTCCAAGCAGTTATGGCTTGCAAGGGGCTCGTTTCTGCCAGCCAGGCCTACCTCCTTGGTCAGGTCTCCGTCAGGTACACCTGGCACTTTAATTCTCTAAAATTGCTGACAGAAAACTTATTAACCCATCCCGTGGTGATCTCACTGGAAGGAAGAATACCCGTGTCTGCCCGCACATGGTTCCCTGCTCCCCAGTGGATGCCATTCTCCCTGCACAGCAGCACGCTTTCTTTTTCCTTTTCACTGGCCACAGACAATCCTTTTTTTAGGTCCTGCCTTGCACCCTGACTATGTTAGAGGAGTCAAACTTCATCTTTCCTAGTGGAAAAACTGGACCTTCCCCTACCCAGCCCATCACAGGCAGAGTCCTTTCTAAGGGGGCTCCAGCAGAGCAGTTGTAGGAAGCTCTGGGGGTCACAGCCTCCCTGCAGATGAAGCCAGCTCATGGTCAGAGCCAGGCCTTCTGCTGAGCTGCTTCCTGCACTAAGAAGTCAAGATGTGTACAGCCCTGGGGTCTCACGGGTCTTCTGTCTCACAGGTGGTGACCGTGTATGAATGCTTATCCGAGTGGGGCCAGATTTTGTGTGCCATCTGCCCCAATCCCAAGCTTGTCATCACGGGTGGCACGAGCACAGCGGTCTGTGTGTGGGAGATGGGCGCCTCCAAAGAGAAGGCTAAGAGCCTGGCACTGAAGCAGGTGATGTGCAAGCTGGGCTCCCAAGAGGCAGGCGGTCCCCACTCTGTTTTCAAAATGTAGAACCCCAATCCTTGTACATCTACAAGGTAACTATCAGCCACATTTTGCACCCAAGAAGACCAGTATTGATAGCATACACTTGTAACCCCAACACTTGAGAAGCTGAAACAGGATTGCTCAAGGCCAACCTAGGCAATGTAATGAAACCCTATCTCAAAGTACAATTTTAAAAGCCGCAGATTGCAGCTCTTTTTGGGAGCATAGGCCTCCCACATGTGATGCCCTGGAATCATTCTGTACCAGCACAAAAGCAACCTCACATGTAAGAGAGCACACCAGATCGGCCCAAAGCCACACTTGAGAAAAAGGCAGGATTTAAATTCAGTTCTGACTCCACAGCCAAATCCAGACAGAGTGGTAGTATCGTGACATCTGTGAAGGAGCTGGACCCCTTTGGTGCTTTCCAGCAACCACCTATCTAGGCATAGACTTGCCGGAACCTACACGGCAGCCCAGAAGAAAAGGAACCCTATTGCCTGCTTCCCAGTCCCAGCCCAAGGGACTGCCTCCCAACAGGGAGCCTGAGGTCTCCTGGTTCATGGAGGGGCTCCTGGGGTCTCTTAGCCTGTTGTCGCTAACTTGCAGCCATTGTTTTTGGCAGGCTTTGCTGGGCCACACAGACACTGTGACTTGCGCCACAGCATCCTTAGCCTACCACATCATTGTCAGTGGGTCCCGTGACCGAACCTGCATCATTTGGGACTTGAACAAACTGTCCTTCCTAACCCAGCTCCGGGGCCACCGAGCACCAGTTTCTGCTCTTTGTATCAACGAATTAACAGTAAGTAGTAAGCCACCTACTCCATTTATATTTAGGAGAACAAGTAGCTCTGACCAAGGTAAATTTAAGAAAATGATTCCTAAGTATTTTTCTGAGTTGATAGGCACTCATCCTCTGAGTACATATGTTGTCCCCCAAGGAAATGGATGTTAAAATTTAGAACCCAGCAGTTTTATATTAAAATCCATTTAGTGCTACACACTTTGAAAAGAGCAAGATTTTACTAAAATGAAACAAAATGGTTTCAGTCTCTTTTTTAAATAGTGTTGTTTTCTTCTGGGGTTTTTTGGTGCTGAGACTTGAATTTGAGACCTTGCACTTAGCAGGCAGGCACTGTGCTGCTGAGCTGTATCCCCAGCCCTGTTTTGTTTTGTTTTTTTTAAGTAGGGAGCTTACTAAGATGTAGACATTTTGCTGAGTTTTTAGTGAAATGTATTCAAATTATTGCACATATTTGGGTATCAGGTATGTGAAAAATTGTTAAAAGATCCCCAAGTTATGAACATACCATCTCATCTACAAAGTATGTCATTTAAGTAAATATGTGAATCTGGCGCCAGCCTTTGAACCACACATCCATACGCACGCGCACACACACACACACACACACACACACCCTTCTGCCAGGCCTTCACCCCAGCCCTGGGGCCACTTTTGTGACCCTGTTGGGACATGCACCCCTGCTGTCTCTCACATTCAGCTCTCCTATTGAAGGCCTGTTGCAATTGTCCTGGCTACCAAAAGATGCCAAGCATGTGTTTTCAGTCAAGTATCTGATAGTTACCCTAAAAAAAGGGAAAGAGAAAGAAATGTAGTGTCTGGATAACAAGAACGGGACTTGGGTGGGGCCAGTGGGTGGTGTTGGAGGGTGCAGAGTCTCCTTGGCTTTTGGTATATTCGGAAGACACAGGTATCTCCTGGCCCCCTTGCGGTGGCCCTAAAATGAGCCTCTGCAGAGCTCTGCAGAGTGGGGCGCTTCAAACCACGCCCAGCAGCAGTGCTGCTCAGAATCAAAGGCTCCATCGTGTTATTGCGGCACTTGCTTGAGGGCCTTCCTGAACAGTGAGAGTTTTATTTACACTTGTTAGAGCTATTATTTTACACCCACTGCTACAAATACTACACAAGCATTTAGGCTTTTTCTTTTAAAGATGTGTTTATAATGTCTCAACACAAGAAAAGATCTCTCCTGCACCCACTCAGTTTGCCTTGCTTCAGTTTGCATTTGGGTCTGGAACCTTGTACAGTGTCCTCCAACCCCAGGATTTTCCCTCAAGCACTTTTCTTGCTCCTTTCAAGACCATCTCCAAATTCCCTAGGCCACTTGTGTCCCATTTCTAAAGCAAGCTGTTGACATCAGGACTACCAGGGAACCTTAGGAGCAAGGATAGGCACAGTGGCTTATGGGCTTTGAGGCCCTGGAGAGCTGGCCTCAGATCTAGACTGTTACTTTAGCAGGTGACTTAGGCTCTCGGCCGCCAGCTTTCATGATATAAAGCAGGGCTATGGGCACTAACCCCAGGCGGTCACAGATGTTACCCTATGACAGGCACATGCTTCCTTTTGCAGGGGAACAACATGTTCTCACCAGGTTGAGGAGATCCTAGACTGGTACAATGAGGAGAGACCTTGTTCTCTTCTACTTCAGAACTCACAAAAACATGAGTTGGGAACTTAGGACAAAGTAACCCTCATACCACATTTCTTCTTTTTTTCTCTCCTACTGTGAATATGAATTTTTAAAAAGGGTACTAGTGTTTTACCAAGATTTTGTCTTTTTATTTACTGAAGAGGGAGACATAGCATATCTGGAATGAAAATCTGTCTTTAACGCTCTGCTCTTTGTTATTAGACTCACTATGTAAGAGTTAGAGGAGGAAGATTCCGCCTCTGGATGGAGATGGCATAGATCCTTTGCAGCCTAGAGGAGTGGGGTTGCCTTCACCTCCTCTGCTGCCAGTGTAGGGTGAGGCTTGTCCACCCAAGCTGGTGCACAGCCCTGACTCTGTTCTCCAACTCTGGTCCTCAGGCCATAGCAGACACTCAGTTTAAGCCACCTTTGTGTGAAGCATTTTCTAAGCCATCAAGTGCTGAATTCCAGTTAAGCTCAGAAATTACTCAGCCTCTAGTGTAAGGGCTGGGAGTCAGGCCCAAGAGTCCATTCATTCCTGAAAGCAGCATTTACTGGGCAAAGAATAAGGAGAATGAGTGCAATTGCTTTCCCTTCTCAGGGGGACATCGTATCATGCGCCGGCACATACATCCACGTGTGGAGTATTAATGGGAACCCCATCGTGAGTGTGAACACATTCACAGGTCGGAGCCAGCAGATTATGTGCTGTTGCGTGTCTGAGATGAACGAGTGGGACACACAGAATGTCATTGTCACAGGACACTCGGACGGCGTGGTTCGGGTAAGGGAGCTCAGAGAAAACCCTCTTCTAGTATTTGTTCTTCCAGTCACTATACACTTGGGAAGCGGCAGTGTGAGGACACCAGCACAGGCTGTGATGCTGTTCATCAGAGTCTTGCCTTGACCCCCACCCCACCCCCCGCAAGTCTTGGCCACCACGTTATAGACAGATCTCTGGGCAGCTTGACACAACAGGTCACTCACATGTGACCTCTGTGCTGTGCAGGGAGTGCTGTCAGTGTGGGTTGTATGTGTCCCAGGCTTTGGACCTATCCTGTGGCTTCACAGGGGGACATGGAAATGATGTCTCTTCTACAGAGACCAGGGCTCGAGACAGTTGCAGAACCCTCTTCCACTCCCAGCTGGACCCTGCAGGGTTCCACTGGAAGCCCAGACATAGTTTATCTTTGTCCTATCTATTGAGTGTAAGGCTGCTACAGGGAAGAAGATCAATAGAGTATTTACCTGTATAGTCTGTATAAATATTTGAGTTTTTCTGTCAGGAGAATTTTCTGTGTCTTTTAATTGTGCTCCTGTTCAGAGCCAAGAGCAGCCACTCTCCATGGTTCGTCCACGCTGAGGGCCAGCCAGGCTATCCGCCGGCCTCCACTGTATCCCATGCTAAGGGCTTTCTCAGGAGTGGCAGTATTTCAGTCCCTTACAGAGCACTCTATAAAAGTCCCTCGGCCTGGGACCTTGCCAGTCCTACTGGCTGTGGGCCTTCCTGTGTACCTGCAGCGTGCATTTGTACTTGTGAGATGCTGAGATGCTCTTGCCAGAAGCAGGTGCTCACTTGTATAGCAGAACCCTATTCAAGCTGCCCTGACCACAGCCTGCTTCTCTGCACTCTGAATGGCTGCCGCATGAGGCAGCTACTGCAGGTACAAGTTGTGAGGATTTCATTTACCAGAGCGCATCTTTTCACCCAGTAACATGTAGATGACTTCTTATATCTGTTTCTTTTTTTTTTTTTTTTAATTTATTTTTTTGTTTCAGAACCTTTGTTTGTTTATTCACTCATTTTTATGGCTGCCTCAGCCCGCCCCGAGGGCAGGGCTGGTGCAGCATGTGGTGCCAGGGATCGAATCAAGGTCCCTGAAGCCGCCCAAGCTTTCCCAAGCAGGCGCTTTAGACCACTGAGCCATCCCGCCGGGCCCCTATATCTGTTTTTTAACTATCTTTTATTTCCCTGCGTCCTTATGTGTAGTTCTGGAGGATGGAATTTTTGCAAGTTCCTGAAACACCAGCTCCTGAGCCTGTTGAAGTCCTAGAAATGCAGGAAGAATGTCCGGAAGCACAAATAGGTATTTAACACTGCTCAGCACTCCTTCTGTCGGTACCCCCTTTGATTTTGAGGGCTCACTGTGGGTAAGCATATACCTGGGGCTGGGCACTATCACCATCTGTGCAGTCCCCTTGAGCAGGTGTGTCAGGCTGCCTCGTATCCCACATGTCAGGTCGACTCCTGGTGACTGCACAGCTCATCCTGCATATAGGCTCCCTAGAGTGAGTGCCAAACATGTGGCCTTCATTCTGCAGAGACAAAGCAGACCTGGGGGCCCACAGTGTTAGAACACCAGGCAGCTAGCTCCATGCCCTAGCACCACATCTGTCCTGCCCAGCCTCTGGCTGGCATGACACTGTCAGCTGTCCACGGGGCAGAGCAGAGTCCACTTTCAGTGTCTCTGCCTATACCTGCTTATAGAGGACTCCAATTCAAACAGAAGCTCCATTATCTATATTATTTGTAAAATTCTGGACACTTTTCCAGTGAAAAATAGATGATTTACATACAAATTGATAAAAATGGTGCCATAGGGCAGGGCCAAGTTGTGCTCCCATCAGATCTAGAGCAGCTATTCTGCTGTGTTCTGCTGCCAGGAAAAAAACAAGCTTCAGGTGTGACCTTCAGATTTTCTCTCTGTGATTGATTCTGTACACTGAGACCTCAGTGTGACTTGGACAACGCGAGGATATTCCTAAGGGAAAAACCCTACTACCAGGAAGACACGAATCATATCTCTGTGGAAGCTGAAAGCAAGAAAAATCTCCTGAGGAGTCCATTTGAATCCTTCCATTACTTTTTTTTTGGCGGGTTGCAGGAACTTTACCACTGAACTATATCCCCAGCTCTCCTTTTATTACTTTAACATGGTAAATTTCTATGTAGTCAACTGCATCTCTCCACCAGAGAGATATATGGATGTTTGAGGATGTAGAAATTCTGCTCGGTTTAGTATCAGGTGATGACCTGGAGGTTGATGAAGGGCTCTGCTGAGACATGGATCATTTTCCCTTCCTTGAGTAAAGAATAGCAGTGGAAGATGGAAGAGTAGTGAGGTGGAAGAAGTTAGGATCCAGGGACAGAGACTTACAGGTCTTCGTCTGCCTCTACAATCTTGCTGTGGACAGTTTGACATGGAAAGAGCAGCTCACAGGGAAGAGTGGACCCCGGACTTCATAGTGGAGGGAGGATTCAAGTGTGGAGGCTTCAGGTAAGACTTGAGTGGAAAGGCGGACGCACGAGCGGCTCCCTAGGGCTCAAAGCCATTGTCAGGCGGGTTCATGCTCGTAAGCACTGGGGTGAAATACCTATTTGTGCTTCTGGACATTCTTCCTGCATTTCTACGACTTCAACAGGCTCAGGTCTGTCTCCTGGACTCCTGCAGAGTACAAGACTGGCAGGTGATATCATCTGTCCTGCTAATAAGTGTGTGTGCAGAACCTAACACTGGCATACTCACTTTGTTTTTTGAGACATGGTTTCACTATGCCACCCAGACCGGCTTCAAAGCCATGCCTCTGCCTCCTGGGTGCTGGGGGTGTAGGCAAGCATCATCACCCTTGGCTGCACTCACTACCACTTACCCTCCTGGGTCCTCCGTTATACCTCTTTACTTCTCTAAGAAACTTGATTTCAAGACAGCACAGAATTGGTGTGAGCAAATGTAAAATGACAGTGAGATATGGAAGAAGGCCAAGATCCTAGTTTAAAGCTTGCATCAGTACACTTTATTCATATGTGTTGGCATTTAGATGGATAGCAGCAGGCAAGACACCTCATGGGGGCTCCTTATCCCCAGTCTGACTGCACTGTTTTAGAAGCACCTGTGGTTATAATAGCTCAGGGCAATAATTTCAAATAACTGAAATAACTGCCACAGGAATCTAAGGGGAAGAACGGCTTTCAGTAGAAGGAATTGAGTGAGATTTTGGAGAAATGATTTTGGAGTTTTGCCTTGAAAGTCAGGCAGTGTCAGAATACTGATGCTGGGAGGGAGACCAAGGCCTTGGTAGGGCCAGGCAACAGCATGTGTAAAACCAGCACAAGGAGCAGCTGTATGGAGAATATTCAAGGTCTCACCAAGGAGGCTAGGGAGAGAGTGGAACTGAATGCTAGGCTGAAGATTTTGCCGAAAGTGTTCTGTGGATTTTTTTTTTTTTTTTTTTTTTGCGGTACCAGGGATTGAACTCAGGACCTTGTGCTTGCCAGACAAGTACTTATTCTACTGAGCTATCTCCTTGGCCCTGTGGAATCTTTTAGACAGGCTGTGCTTCTTTTGCTATCTTTAATCTTGCTAAAAATTCTGGCTTTTTTCCTCTCTTTAAACCTAGTTGTATATATTAAGTCCTTCATGTTTTATATTGTGTAGAAAAGAGCAGTAAGACCAGATTGGGCCTGGCTAGGGTGCCTCTGCGTTTTCTAATTCTCCCAATGCTTCTCCCAGGGCAGGAACCCCAAGATGAAGACAGCAGTGACTCTGAAGCAGAGGAGCCGAGCCTCACCCAGGAGCCCAAAGACATCCCCAGCCAGCCCAGCAGCACCAGCCACAGGCCCCGGGCAGCATCCTGCCGAGCCACAGCGGCCTGGTGCACTGACAGCAGCTTGGACGACTCACGGCGCTGGTCTGACCAGCTCAGCCTCGATGAGAAAGATGGCTTTGTATTTGTGAACTATTCTGAAGGCCAGGCCAGAACCCGCCTGCAGGGCCCCCTCCACCACCCCCACCCTAACCCCACAGAAGCCAGGAGCTACAGCAGATTGAAACCTGGTAACTTGAAGTCCGGCATCTCTTTTGCTGTCTTTCAGTGGGCTGAGGGCTGGTGGACCCAGAAAGTGGCCGGCTTCCCTGGGCTCTGTCCTGGCCCAGTATGTGCTGTGACCTGGGCCGCCACCATAGGCAGGCCTCATATGGTCCTTCCCATGTAGAGCAGATCTAATTTGTCCTAGGGAAGAGTATCAACATGCTGGGTGATGTTTAAAGAAGGAATACCTCAACTCAAAAAGTGCATTCACTGACAAATGCTGAAATCATGGAAGTTTTTAAAAATAAGTGCCAGGTGTGGTGGCACACACCTATAATCTCAGCACTCAGAGGCTGAGGTAAGAGGATGGCTTCAAATTCAAAGCCAACTTAGGCTATAAAGTGAGTTTAAGGTAAGCTTGAACAACATAGCGAAACCCTGTCTGAGAAAAAAAAAAAAAGGAAAAGGTGCAGATATCAATTACAGAAAGATAAACCTGCGTTACCAGCCAACTTTGCTGTGACACTCAAAGCATGGTCTTCAAAATCTTGCCTTGCGGACTTCCTCGCTCTTCTGTTCTTTCATTATGTGCTGTCGTGCTGGCCCCATGGCGGTGTCCATCTGGTTGGCTGTCCCCAAAGCTGCTGCAGCTGCATGCCAAGCACTCAGCTCCCGAGGCTCCATCTCTTCCTCTGTTTACAGTGCCCTCTCTGCCTCCTGCCAGGGTACCGATGGGAGCGGCAACTGGTGTTCCGGAGTAAGCTGACCATGCACACGGCCTTTGATCGCAAGGACAATGCACATCCAGCCGAGGTCACTGCGCTCGGCGTGTCCAAGTAAGTGACCAGACAACCTAGCCCCCTTCTCTCAGCATTGAGGAAGCTGGGGCCACAGTATTCAGCCCATCGCTTGGAGAAAACAGAGCTTAGTGGTTTTTCCAGAGTAGCTTGAAGATTCTTTGAATCTATAGGAAACATGACCATCTGTGGGTTTTAATTCTCAACTCAAAAATCTCTCTCCTGTGTTCTTCAAAGATGCAGCTGGAATTTAATCCAGCAACCACCGACTGAAAGGTCTCTTTGATTTTAGTTCTGCTCTTATTTCCCTTGGCCTTATACCCCAAGGGCATTGGTGAGCCACCCCATCCAGTGGCCCAGCTCCCACTCTTGTCACACACAGGGACCACAGCAGGATCCTGGTTGGGGACAGTGAAGGCCGAGTCTTCAGCTGGTCAGTGAGTGACCAGCCAGGCCGTTGTGCAGCCGACCATTGGGTGAAGGATGAAGGTGGGGACAGCTGCTCAGGCTGCACAGTGCGCTTCTCACTCACGGAACGGCGACATCACTGCAGGAACTGTGGCCAGCTTTTCTGCCAGAAGTAAGCTGGGCAGCCTGGGGTGGTTCTGCGTGCTACTCTCCTCAGGGCCCCTTTCTGCTGCTTTCCCCTAACCATAGCTACAGAACATTTCTGTCAGAAAAGAGCTAGCCTTGAGCCGGGCATAGTGGCGAATGCCTGTAACCCCAGCACTCAGGAGGCTGAGGCGGGAGGATCATGAGAGTTCGAGACCAGCCTGGGCTACAAAACTGAGCTCAAGGCCAGTCTGAACTGTACAGTGAGACTCTGTCTCAAAAAGACAAAAAAAGAAAAGAAAAGAGCTAGCCTTCAGCAGTGCGTACAGTGGGACCTCCCCTCCTACTTGCATGAGAGGCATCAGGTGTGGGCTTGAACACCAGACTCCTCTTTGCCCTCCTCTTTCCCCCTGTCTCTCTAGCACACATCACCACTGCTGACCTTATAGCACTGCCTTCTGTCTCCACTGTTGCTCTCTTATTTCCACTTCCTTGGCTAACAGTAGACTTCCTTCTGCTTTTATGGCATCTGTTTTAGATTCTACATTGTAGGAAAATCTGCAGTACTGTCTGAGTGGTTTATTTCAATTGAGATGATGTCTTCTTAATAATACAATTTCATTGTTTATGGCTGAATAACATTCTAATACATATATAATTTTCATATATAGTATCTTACATATGCAGCATATACTATTTTATTTATCCATTTATCTTTCAATGGCAGGCAGTCGAGTTGGTTCTACCAACCAGGCTGTTGTGAACTGTGCCACAGTGAACATGTGTACCCAGGCATCCCTGTCGTGCACTGGCTGTACTCCTTCAGGTGTGTGTAGGGAGTGATAAGACTGGACCAACTGGTAGCTCTTTCCCAACTCTTTTGAGGAGCGTCTCTACTGATCCTGTAGTGGTTGCATGGATTTACAGACCCACCAGTAGTGTAGAGGGTTCCTTTCCCCTGAGCCTTCAGCAGTGTTGACTGTTTCCTGGGTTCACAGTGATAACTGTTCTGACTGGGAGAGATAGAACCACAGTATTTCCCTAGTGGCTAATCGTGTTCAACACTTTCTATGTGCTTGCTGGCCTTTTGTGCTACGTCTTTTGGAAAGTGTCTGTTTACTTCATTAGTCCAGTTACTGCTTAGGCAGTGTGGGCTTTTGGTATCAGATTTTTTGAGATTTTTGCATAATGTAGATATGAATCTTTCATGGAAAGAGTGTCCCACAGACATTTTCCCCTCACTCTTTAGGCTATTTATTGTGTTGTTTCCACACTGTACAGAAACTTTTGAATTTGTTACAGTCCCTTTGCTAATTTATGCTGTTTCCTGTACTGTTGGAGCCCTGGTCAGGAAGATCGCTGGCACCTCTGGCTTTGAATGTTACCTTTTTTCTTCCAGGATTCCAGTTTCAGGTCTTATGCCAGATGTTTGATCCATTTTGAATTGTTTTTTGTGCAAAATAAGAGCCAGGGGTCAAATTTTATCTTCTACAAGTGGCTGTCCAGTTTTCCCAGCACCACTTGTAAAAAATCTGTCTTTGCTCTAATTTTTGGCCCCTTTGTTCAGTCAGCTGGCCGGTTGTCTATTGTCACTTCCCTGCTGTTGGTTTCTATTCTCTATTCTTTTCTATTGGTCTGTGTGTCTATTGTGCCAGGACTGTGCTGTTTAGTAATACAGCTTTGTAGTGTAATTTTGAACCAGGCACTGTAATTTCCAGCCTCACCTTTTGCCCAGGGTTGCTTTGGCTATTTCGGCCTTTCATACTTTTTTCTTTTTTCTTTTTTCTTTTTTTTAATTTTATTTATTTATTTTTTTCTTGTTTCAGAACCTTTGTTTGTTTATTCACTCATTTTTATGGCCGACTCAGCCCACCCTGAGGGCAGGGCTGGTGCAGTATGTGGTGCCGGGGATCGAACCACCGTCCCTGAAGCTGCCCAAGCTTTCCCAAGCAGGCGCTTTAGACCACTGAGCCATCCCGCCGGGCCCCCTTTTTTCTTTTTTCAATTGGTACTCTTGTAGCCCTGGCTAACTGCATTCACTGTGGGTAGTTGGTACATATACAGGACACATCTAATTCTCTTTATGTCCGTTCTCCTCTTCCTCTCCCCCTCCTAACACGGCTTAGTCCCCTTCCCATTACAGACGTTCTATCTCCCTGTGTTTTTTAGGCATCTGGGATTGCTTTCTCTAGTTCCGTGACGAGTTTTGTGCAGGTTCCATGGGAATTGCATTCAGCCTGTGCATCGCTTGGGGTAGTAAGGCCTCTTTTCAATAGTGTTAATTCTGCTCCTTCAGGAATGGATGAGTGTCTGGTGTCTTCTGTCTCAGCTGTTTTCCTGATTTCTTTTTCTGCTAGTTTGTTATAGGCATAGAGAAAAGCTCTTGATTTTCTTCTGTTGACTTAACACTGCCAAAGTACTTTCTCCACCAATACTATGGGTTTCCATAGCCTACATGGGGTAAGAGTTTTCCAGATTCCTGTTATGAGAGGCCTTTTACCTATCTCCAGTTCAACAGCTAAGAAAATCTGCCATCCCAGGGGCACCCTCTCCTGTGCCTGTTAATGCTGAAGTTTCTCTGGGCTTCCCTAGTTTCCCTCAAGGTTTACCTTTTTTTCTACTTTTTTTTGTGGATTTCTTTCTGTACTGCAGTCTGTAGTCCTTTTACATAACCTCCACCTACCTTCACTAGACTGTGGCTTCTGTTGTATTTTCATGTTTGTTTGTTTTTTCCTATTCTGAAGGGGGGGGGGTGTTTTCATATTTCTCTGTCCTAAGGCTGTAGTGAGAGTGATTTTCTCTTGTAAAAGATTGACTTCTCACATGGACGGCTTTATGTGCATGGACTGTCTTGATGTGGGAGGGTCTGTCATCACCCCATATAGAAGGTAAGCTGTGCCGGTGCCTCAAAGCTATACTGTCTGCACACTGGAGCCCTGCTTGGCACATGCTCTCACTTGTCTTGGTGGCAGCAGAAATGCCATGAGCATAGCCTGAGGGCTCACACTGACCTGCTGGCAGGGAGACTTCTGCATCAAGACCACATCATTTGCAAACAACATGGTCATTTTCAGAGATAGTAGCTGAGGTTCCAGGGGCAGCAGTGATTCAGGTGAGCCTGCTCAAGGGGGGCTGGCTGCTGTCTGGAAGTGGCTCATGTGAGTACTGGCACCTGTCCTCATGGAGGCTTTGAAAGAGCTTGCTGTGACCCAGCACATGTATGTCATAAGGTCCCAGACAAGGTCAGGCAGGACTGCTGGTGGTGGCAAGGCAATAGAACTATTTTTTTTCTCTTAAAACCGCTTATCCCGGATAGTCTAACTGAAGAGCAGGTGACTAGGATGTCACTGCCTGAATTCCTGGGGGAAACTCTGGGGTATGCAGCTATGCAACCCCATGGTAGCTTGGCCAATACCCCATATCCATGCTAGATATCTTCTGTTCTTGGCAGTTGAATTTTCAAACCTGGTGATTCTTTAAGTGACCAGTTCCAGTAGCAGTTGGGTGGTGGTGGTCTTCTGACCCTGGTCCAACAGGGACCAGTGGTAACTGAGCAGACTAGAGGTGCACTGCTGCCATACCCTGTACCCTGCTGCTTCTGCTGCAGGACAGCCAGTAGCGCTCCCAAGTTTCCACTGCACCTGTGCTTTATGCTGTGCACACTTTGTCTTGTGCAGTAAATATAGATCTTTGTTTCAGTCCTATGAAATCCAGGCCTCCTGTGAACTGATGCCACACCCAGCATCCTACCCTGCTCACCCTAAGGAGTGAATCTCAGAACACATTTTAAAGAAATCTAAGTAGAGCTGATCTCAAGCAGTTCTGTCAAGGTACATAGGAAGCATACAGCCAGACAGAAGCAACCAAACTCCTTGATTTTAAGAAGAGGTTATGGTATTGGGGTATAGCTCAGTGGTGGGAATGTTGGCCTCATGTGCACCCAGCCCAGGGTCCTGTATTCACTAACCAGCATCATATCATTAAAAAAAAAAAATTAAGAAACAGGAGAAGTGATTGAGAAGTAGATCCCTCCTGATGCTCTAAAAGCACAGAGTCCTTTTCAGCACCAAATGTCCTGTGAATTGGGCAGCTCAGACGTAGCTGGGATGCCTGGGCCTCACCAAGCCCTGATGGAGAATAGAGCAAGGTGTACAGTGTGCAGTGAAGGCAGCGACTGTCTGGAGAACACAGGAACCTAGAGATCCAGAGATCTGGCCCATCAGCACAGCAGGAGGAGCAAAGCACCAAGCCCACAGCAGAGGGCAAAGGGAACAGAGTACTGACAGCCCTTTTCCACAAGAGCTCTGTGATCAGCAAGACGCTAAACTCTGCACAGCCCTGGCTTTGGAGAGCAGCCAGCTCCATCTCAGCAAACCCTGGCTGCTGCAGCCTGGAACCACTCAAGGGCCCAAATGTCTGAACTGGGCTGCTCTAGGGGTGGAGAGCCCTGCATACCCCCACTTCTAGGACCCCAGCTACATCCCACAGCAGGCCCAGCAAGTGCCTACCTCACAACCAGACATAGCTAGATCCGGTGGTTCAGGAAACTGCTCCTCGAGACCAGGAACATGTTCACATGTGTATCACTATGCCAGGACTGTGGGAGACACCCCCAGTGTTCCCACCACTCAATTTCCAGCATGGCCACAGGTGCTGCTCACAGCAAGGCAGGGAAGAGGCTGTGTACTGCCACTGCTTCCATATGTGGTGGCGCTGGAATGATACTGAGTGCCTGCAGAGCTCTGCCGTTATGCTCCATTGGCTCAGCCTGAGAAGGGCAGCTTCACAGTGCTGTGCAGAGGAGTATTGTCCAGTTTTCCAATTCTAGTTGTAGCCCACATCTGCTTATTCCTTGGCAGGCACCACATCGGAAATAATCGGGCAGAAAGTCTCAGAGATGTCACCCCACCTCCAGATGTGCACTGCTGGGGAAGCCTTGGGCCACACCCACAGCAGACCCCTCCTGTGGCCAGTGCACCTGGTTGACCCCCAGGTTTCCACTTTGCACTTGTCTGCTCACACACTGCCAGGCACTGTTGAGTCCTGTTGCTTTTTCTCCCTGGAAGCACCTGGCCCTTTGTTAGTGTCTCATCAGATGCACCAGGCCACTCACCACTGTCAGAGCAGCCAATACCAGAGATCCAAGTGACAGAGCCATAGTCAGCACTGCCTAAGGAGGTCCCCATCACCTCAGCCCTGCCCCTGTAAGAGTAGCTATACAGGTGCACCACACCTGCCTCAGCTGTGTGACCCAGAGACAGTGGGTCCTAACCAGGTTGTGTAAGGAATTCATAGTCCAAGACACAGCTTCAGGAGAAAACTCTTTACCGATAGGACCATCCTGCAAAAGTGTAGAGATCCCCATTCCATCAGACATGCAGAACTCAACATAAGAACATAAGGAATGAAACAGCACAGCATGACACTAAAGACTATAACTGAAGTAACAGACTCCAGCCTACTAAAACAGCTGAAATGCCCAATGATGAATTGAAGGGGAAAATAAAAACATGATTTTTTAAAAAAAGTTTAGTGAGATCTGAGATAATCCAGGTAAGCAGGCGAAATTAGGAAGAAAATGTTGGATTTGGATGAAAAAAATTATACTAGAATATTTTGAGAACAAAATCAAAATCAATGCTGAAAATGAATAGCTCAATAAGTCAAACAAAAATTCAGTTAAAAGTCTCAGTAGACTACGTTAAATGGAAAACAGAATATCGGAGCTTAAACACTGTTCTTTCAATACCACACACACATTAAAAAGAAAGAATGAAGACAGCTTTCAAAATCTATAAGGCATCAGTAAGCCAACATTTGTGTCAGTATATTGGGAGGGGAGGAAGTCAGAGGCTAATGGCACAGAAAACCTGTAATAAAACAGCCAAAAACATCCCTAAACTTGGAAAAGCCATAAACAGCCCAGATAGACATGACCAGAAAGATCCTCACCACAACATATTATAGTCAAACTGTCAAATGTACAAGACTAAATAGGAATTTTTAAATCTCCAAGAAAATACACCCAGTCGTATTTGAAGGTGAACCCTATAGCCCAGGAGGACGTGGAATGATGCCTTTCAAGTCCTGAAAGAAAGTAACTGCTAGGCAAGCCAAACAGCTCAGTGGATTAAAGCAGGCACAGAGCTGAGGCTGGATCCCAGGCCTGCCATTACCCCCCCCCCGCAACCCCTACCTCCCTCCACCCCCTGCAGCACACCCTCACCCTCGGGGCATGCTGAGATAGCAATTGAGACTGGGCATAGGCTGGCGAGATAGCTCAGTGGTCTAAAGCGCCTCCTTAGGCAAGCTCAGGCAACTGCAGGGGCCGTGGTTCAATCCCTGGCATCACATGCTGCACCAGCCCCACCCCCAGGGCAAGCTGAGCCAGCCATAACATAATTTTTAAAAAATGAGACTGGGCATAGTGGCACACACCTGTGATCCTAGCTCTTGGGAGGCTATAAACAGGCGGATCATTATGAGTCTGATGTAGTAGTGAGACTCTGAACACCCTGTAGACCCTTCTCCTAAAAAAAATAAAAAATAATAATAAAGAAAAAAGAAAGTAACTGCCAATCATTATTAGTAGATTCAGAAATGAAGGAGAAATAAAGACCTTGCAGCTTAAGTGAAAACCAAGGAAATTCATAACCACTTGACTGGCAGCCATACAGAAAGATGCTCAAGGGAGGAATCCTATCTCTAGAAGTGAAAGAAAGTACTGTCATGATAGCAGGTAAGGGGCAAGTCCCATGGGGAGAGCACATACACCACAGTCAAAAAGATGAGCACAAGATCAACACAGTAAACCATCAAACCACAAAGATGGCAGAGAAAGGAAGAAATGAACAAAGAATATATAGAACAGCCAGAAGAAAATCTATAAAATAGGTATCAATCAATACCTTTTGATAATGACTCTAATTATAAATGAAAAGATACAAACTGAACACATTAAAAAATAAAACCCAACACAGTTCCTATTTAAAAAAAAAAAAAAATAACTCACCAGTAAAGACAGGCTAAAAGTGAAAGGATCAAAAATGATGTTCCAAGCAAATGGAATCCTAAAGTAAGCATGAGTGCCCCTTTATATCTAACAAAATAGAATTTGAGGCAAGCATTTAAAAAAAAAAAAAGACTTGCTTTATAATGGGGCAAGGATAACTTTATCAAGGAGATACAGTTACTGTCAACCTAATGTCACAACATCCAACTTTATAAAACCAAACATTATTAGAGCTGAAGAGAAAGGTAGGCTCTCATTAGTAGGATATCTCAGTACCCTGCACTCATCAGCAGATAAAACACCTAGGCAAAACTCAACAACAAAAATCATAATTAAACTACAGGTCAATGTAGCAACAGTTTTGAAGGGACAGTGGAGTATTAAAGAAGCCAGGAGAAAAACTTGAAATTATTTGAAGACCGGGAAAATGAAAACAGTATAATCAAAACATTTGGGAGTCGAGAACAGTGGCACATGCCTATAATCCTACCACTCAGGAGGCTGAGGCAGGAGGATGGCTGGCAAGTTCAAGGCCAGCCTGGGCTACATAGCAAGACCTTGTCTTAAAAAACAAAACAAAACAAAAAACCTGGCCAGATGGCTCAGTGGATTAAAGCACCTGCTTAGGCAGACATAGGGGCAGCAGATGCAGGGCAGAGGTTTGATCCTGGGCTTGCCGTGCTGGCCCTGCCCCCAGGGTACAGTGAGACAATGATTGAGACTGCGTGGTCTTGCATGCCTATAATCCCAGTTTTTGGGAGGCTGTAAACAGGAGTATCACTATGAGTCTAATCCATATAGTGAGACCCTTGACATCCTGTACAACCTGCACTAAATACATTTTTTTAAAAAATGTAGGATACAATACAAGCAGTACTGGGAGGTTTATAGTAATGAATGCCTACATCAAAAAATAATAATATTAAATAATAGATTTAAAATAGCATAGTGGTGTATCTCGGGGTCTTAAAAAGCAAGAACCAAACCCAAAATTAGTAAAAGAAAAGAAATAATAAAGATCAAGGTAGAAATTAATGAAATGGAGTCTAAACTCCCAACAATCAGTGAAATTGACAAACCTTGAACTAGACTAACCAAAGGAAGAGAAAGAGCACCCAAAATAAATAAAATCCCATGTTTGAACAAAAAGGAGATAGTATAATTTATTACAGAAAAATAGTATCACTAGGCATTATTTTGAATCAGAAAATCTAGAAGAGGTGAACATATTTTGGGATGTACATGGCCTATGAAAATTAAAGAGGATATGGAAACCTGAGTATACCAATGATATTTAATGAGACTGAATCAGTAATTAAAAAAAAAATCTAACGAAAAGTCTGGGGCCAGATGTTTTTACTGCTAAATTTTACTAGACTTTTGATGAAGTAATACCAGTATTTCTCAAATGACTCCATAGGATTAAAAGGAAGGGAACCCTTCCAAGCTCAGCCTATATACCCATCGTTACCCTGTTATGGAAACTTGACAAGGATACAGCAAAAAGAGGAAGCTGTGAACTTCTGCCTTTGGTGAATATAGGTACAGAAATCCTCCACGACATGCCAGGATCCTATACCAAGATCAGAGGATTCATTCTGGGGGCACAAAATATACAAATCAAAACATGCAGTCCATCACATTCACAGAAGGATTGGTAAAACTCTTAGTATTATCTCAGTAGGTACAATAAAAACATTCCTTCACGATAACCCTGAACAAAGTATGGAGGAATCCCATCTGAACATAGTAAAGGTAATGAACAACCCATAGCCAACACAGTGCTGAATGGAGGGAAAAACATTTCCTCACTAATCTGAACAAGACAGGTATCCACTTCTGTTACTCTTACTCAGTATACTAGAATGTTTAGCCAGAGCAATTATGCAAGAAAAAGAAAAGATACACAAATAAGAAAAAGGGGGCTCGCCTGATAGCTTAGCAGACTAATCTTTAAGACTACAGCACCTGCTTAGGCAGAGCATAGCTGCCAGGATTTCATCCCTGGCTTGCATGCTGGCCCTGCCCCTATGGCTCACTGAGACATCGATTGAGACTGGGCAGGGTTGTACACTCCTGTAATCCCAGCACCTGAGAGACTCAAAACAGGAGAATCAATATGACTCGAATCTACGTAGTGAGACTCTGTAGATCTGTCCTAAATACAGAAAGAAAAAAAGCAAAAGGAAAGCATAAATATCCTTGTTTGCAGGTAACATGATCATTTACTTAGAAAAACCTAGATTACACCAATAAATTACTAGAACTATAAATGTTTCCAACAAAATAACACAAAATCAACATACACAGTCAGTGAATTTGCCAAGGAAGAAATGATGAGAGTAATTCTATGCATTAAAAACCACCACCACAACAATAAATGTAACCTTGAATTCAGTAGAGCTCAAGAAATAAAAGACTCCTAATGTGAAAATTGTGATCCACTGAAGAAATAAATTGAAGAAGATAGTAAAAGGTGGAATGCCCTTCCATGTACATGGGTTAGAAGGATTAATAAAGCAACTTACAGTGTAATCCTCATCAAGATACAAGTAACATTCCTTACAGAACTAGGATAAACAATCCAAAAATGCATTTAGGAGCACAAAGGACTGCTGATAGACAAATAGCAGGATACAGAAGTGGGGTGAGGACTTGATATCATTAGTACTCAGGGAAATTCCAATTAAAACTAAAATGAGATACCATTGCACCCCAGTTAAAATGTCTAGCATCAAAAAAGCTAATTATGAGTACATGGAGGAAAAGGAACTCGTATACATTGTTAGTGTGCAAGTGAACTAGCACTTTCACTATGGAAACTGGAGGGGCACCTCCTCAAAATTAAAAGCAGAGCCCCCTTACATACAATCTGGCACTGCTGAGCAGAAACACAGTTGAAGCAGGACAGGACAGATGCTGGCATGGCCAGCATGTACGCTGTTTTGCAACTTGCACCCCTTATGGTGTGCACAGCCTAGGCACCTCCAACATGTGAATGAACACAGAACATACCTTCTGTAAGTTCAGTGGAGTAAATTTGGCCATAGAGAAAGAATAAAGCCTGTCATCTGCCAAAGAATGAGTGAACTAGAAGTGCTTAGGTTAAGCAAAATAAACCAGATACAGTCAAGAACCATGTGGATTTTTTTTGGTGAAAACTTAACACAAACAAAAAAGTTGAGCTGAAAGTGTAAGAGATTCCTGGAAGCTGGCAGGGTACCTACAGGAGCGAGGTCCGTGAATGTAGTCTGTGTGTGCTGTCTGTGTTTGCGTGTTTGCACATGTCACTGTGAATTCTGGGAACATAGGATGTAATGTGCATTAATAAGACACAGGTATCATAAAAATATGTGAATACATGACCCAAATGAATACAGTGGATAGTCTCCTGCTTTCCAGGGGAAGGCGGTTCAGCTCATGGGAGGACACTGACTACCTCTGCCTGTTTAGGCAGCAGGAACCAGGTAGAGTGTCACACAGAGCTGCCACAGTTGGTGGCTTTCTCTGCAGGGAGATCTGGAATCTGTTTTTCTGGTTTCAGTGTAAGAAATAGCTTTGCTGGTGCATGACTTTTCTGTCTCAGCTGAAACCAATGGTGCAGCATCCCACTGGGTCCTGGTCCTCCCCACAGACACGTAGCAGCATGGCCTTTAGCCTCCTGGCCTTGGCTGGTCTTTGGCATCACTTTTCAAACTTCGCAATTGATGCTTAAATCATGGAGAGGAACTCTTGACTGGTGTTTCCTTTCTACTAGGTGCAGCCGCTTTCAGTCTGAAATCAAACGCTTGAAAATCTCCTCTCCAGTACGAGTTTGCCAGAACTGTTACTATAACCTGCAGCATGAGAGGGGCTCTGAGGATGGGCCTCGAAACTGCTGAGGCCTGAACCAGCTGGCCAGAGACCAGGTCTGTAGACTCCTTCCTGATTCCCTGTCCCAGCATTGAAGGCATGGAAAACAGTCTCCGTTTACACATCTCTTCACACATGTTGGAATCATTGAACTGAAAGGGATCACTGGAGAAATGGGTGTAGAGTGCAGTGACGGGGCAGATGCTCTGGTCAACAGCCCAAAGAGGCAAGGCGTTTCCTAGTAGTGGCGTTTTGGTTGTTCGATTCTCCCTGGTAACAGTAGCTGGCTCCAAGTACAAGCCCTCACTTGATAACTCTTCCTGCATCTCATTTTTATAGAACTCTCCATCCTTATTTGGAAAACCTACAAAACAGAAACAACAACAAAAAAAGGCTTTTAGAAAATGGTTGTAAATCTGACTTCTTTGCAAGTAACTGTGTATATTGTAAATAGGTATAAAGGCCTTTTTTTCTAAATAAGGACCGAACTGCCTGAAACCTGAGACTTCAAACTGAACCACTAACTCAGTGAACTCTTTATGGTATGTCTAACATCTCTCACTAATTGTAAATGTTTTTATAAACCCTCAAGAACATTATCTGTGGTCTTTTCTTTTCAACCCCAGCCCATGTGCCTGATGTCTTTTTTTTTTTTTTTTAAGTTGCTCATGGTGTCCCCATTCACACTAGGCTAGTAACCAAAATAATGCAGACCTTCTTTAGGAAACAGTAGGGAGAATTGAAGACTTGCCAGAAGTAGCCTGGAAATAGCAGGGCTCCTTGCACCTGGCTGTGCACACCACTTCAGTGTTGTTCCTAGTATGCGGCCCCAGAGACACACGTGCAGCTGCCCTGTGTGTGGAACGGACATTCCTGGTGTGGCAGAGGAGATTATGTGACCAGTGGGAGGCAGCCCCACCTCTGTAATGGAAATATATTTGCATGTCACTCCAAACTAGCTTCTCTTGCATAGAACATAATAAGTATGTGTCTTTGGTGATGCAATGTTCTACTATAGTTTTATTTTCAAAAAAGGGTTAAAAAAAAGTGTACAGAATTAACTTGTAAACCTTGTAAAACTGGATCATGTCAGAACTGCTTAAAATTAACCTTTACCATTTAATGCCACCTACCTGAAAAACAGTGAGATTTATACTGTATCAATGTCTATTTTTTTGTTTTTTGCTATGAATATAATTACAGTATTTTAATATTTAGTTATTTAATTTGTTCTAGTTGGATACAAAACACACAAATCCAGGGGGATTGAAGCTCGTAGGGGGATAAGAGATAGTTTACAGAAAAGGCTTTGGTGGTGGGATTTTTAAAAATGTGTGTTATGTACATAAATATAAATATATATATAATCAAATAAAACAATTAATCTAGATTTTAACACTTTCAGATGCTTAATGATAATATTTTAAACAGTTCTAAAAGTCCTGGTGATTTGAAAAGCATTAATGGCCCAAGGAAGGAAGGAAGGGCAGGCACTCAGACCCTTACAGGGCACTGGGGACAGTGGCTTTGGCTTTCCCAGTTTTCATCGTTAGGCCCTGATGGCAGGCACTCTTATGCACTGAAATGCACATATATGCACATGTGTTCAAAAATAGGCATTTGGTACAGTAGTGATCTTGTACCTGATGGGCTAAAACCAGCTTAAGAGCAGATTCGTTCTTCCTGATAACTAGGTCTCCAAGAGAAAATAGAAAGGCTGCTTTAGTGCCTTATGCTTACTAAATTCAAATTTTTATTTACCTAGTTTTAAGCCTACAGTCTATTTATGAGTACATATCAAAACTGATGAAAACACTATTTCTGAAAGTTCAAGCGTACTTGTTAATAAAAGGAAAATTGGCATTGATGCTGTCACTCAAAGAAGAGTTGTGTCATTTTCCTTGCTACCCTGTCCTAGCCCTCCTGCCATCACAATTGACGCTGCCAGTCACCAGCCACAGAGACTGCCCGCTCCCAGGGGCGGCCCACCCTGTCAGCCTCTGGATGCATTGTAGCAGTATTATTCTACACTTTTTGAGAGGTGTACTCCTGTGTCCATGAACCATGTTTATCTGTACCCAACAGCAGAGGTGTTAAGGACTAGAACGTAGGAGTGTGCGTGTGGTCATTTACAGGTTGCTCCGGCATGGCATGGGAAGCTCCATGGGATGACCACTTTCAAACTTCGCAATACAACCTCCAGAACTAGAAGGTGGAAACCAAAACCCTCGCATATAGTATTTCCTCTGGCAGCTGGTGCTGTGGGCAACTGCCTCATGCAGTCTGGTTTCTTTTCCTTTTGCTTCTGATACAGAAATCACAGATTCACACCCAGGTACACTCACACCCAGAGCTGATCTCTTTCTGTGTTCTGTGTAAGTCTGTCCACCGCCACAGTCTCATGTGCACCCCACCTCTCTCTGTGAGAGGCCTCACAGGGCTCCTGCCTGACCTCGGGGTCTGTCGTTCACCCCATCACTGCACTCACCCATGTACTCATGAGCGTGTGTATCGTGTGCAAGTGTAAGGTCATGCTTCCAAGGAAGAGAACAGTTGTCCATGGTAGCCATCCATGTGGGTAATAGCAAACATTCTAGATAAGTTATTTTGCACTTTCTTATGTATAAAGTTGGTAGAAACTTATTTTTGCTTTGTATCATTTAAATACATTTTGTTTGGGTAAATGAACTGTATAAAATATGCTGTTAAAACTATTTCTAGAAAGTATTTTTAATTTCAGCAAGTTTGGTTACTTGTTGCATGACTATTAACACTGCTGACTTTTTGTGTCAGTGCGATGTATATTTTTTGTCCTGTTATTAACTTGTAAGCCCTAGTAATGGCCAATTGTTTGTACAGCAACAGAAGTAAACTAAAGATACTGGCTAAGACTGAATTGACTGTGGACTTTTGTACTGTATTTTAGAATCTGATACATATTTTGGTGGTAATGTAAAAGGCCTGACAAATGCCTATCTAGTGTGCAGTCTGTGATATCTGAATGTTCCTTGTCTGTCTGTCTGTCTGTCTTTGATTCAGAAAGGTAGAGTAACACAATTGCAATACTTGACTAAATGCAATAGTCCAGCTACTTAAGTAATTTTTCATTTCAAATAAACACCTACTATTTATCAAAAGTAATCATCATAATAAGTTGTTTTAAAGTCAGTTCTTAAGAGAAGAAAAAGAAAACTGGTAGTTTATGTAGTTCTCTCCAGTGGTAAATATTTCTGTCTTCGCTGCTGAAGATTACAGAAATGCTGTGTGTGCAGGGGTCAGTTGCGATTCTCCTTGGGTCCTTGCTGCACATTGAGCTTCTCAGTTCACTGAATCCCAGGGCTGATGGCAGTGTGGGAGAAGCCACGGACTCGGAGTGTGGCCCTCGATCAACTTTCTGCCTGGCTTGGGCCTTTTCCCTCAGTGTTAGTGCCTGTTGTATTGTGAAGTGAGCAGTAGAGTAAGCACATGTGCTGTGCCCCACCCTGCCTGGCCTCCCAGCAGCCACCATGAGCAGAATTAGAATCTACAAATAGCCTTTCTGCAAAAGGATGGTGTGGAAAACACTATTTAGAAGACTTTACTTTTCCTCTTCCTAAAGATTCTAAGTTCACTTTAAGCTTAGCCATCAGAGTTCCAAATTCAAGGCTCTTGTGCTTATTACAAATCCCAGCTGGGCATGACAGTGCATACCTATAATCCTAGAACTGGTGAAGCTGAGGCAGGAGCAGCAAGGGTCCAGGGAGAACACAGATAACAGGTGCACTCTGCAGAGCCCATCCAATCTAGACCCATCACGTTCTAGAGGAGTGTATATGTGTCATACCAAGGAAAAGGTACTAAAACTCTATATGTGAATTCAGACCTACCGCTCCCAGTGCAACCCACCACACGAATAAAGAGAAAGACACATCTGGAGTTTGGGGACCTAGGTCTAGTAGGAACAATGACTTACTGGAACAAAGGCCATGACCCAGAACTGAACCTGGGTTTTATTTGTGAAAAGGGGAGCAGCTTGTGTTGAGTGACTGTGAGAATGGAAGCAACTGTGTAAGTGCTGTGTCCTGGGTATGTAGCAGACACAGTGGCACCTCTGCAGTATGCAGAGGAGATATGCAGAAAGGATACCACATTCCTGTAATAATTACTAAATTTGGAGGACTCTGCATAGCACAGTTTGAAAAATGATGTTTTTGGTCTGTTGCCTCACCTTTGATATCTGGCCCTTCTGCCCTGAGCTGTCGGGCTCCTTCTAGAGGTTCAGTCCTAGCAGGCAGTATAGCATCTGTCGGCCTATGTCAGCCTTAGTAGTAGGGAGCTGCAGGTGAGCACCCGTGGCCCTACTGCATTGCTTCAAAGGCTATACATCATCACTTTGACTGGACCCATGTGCATTGCATGAGGAGTGTCATCCTAGCGAAGTCTGTACTACTTGGGAGGCAAAATGGAGAAAAACAGCCTTCTTTCAGGGACAGCCATGTAGCTGCCCTCCATGTTACACCTCCATGCAGCTCCATTTCACTAACAAGATAAGGGAATGTCTAGAACTCAAAACCACTAATTTCTTGATCTAAAAATGTTAAGCTGGGCATGGCAGCACCCGTCTGTAATCCCAGCACTCAAGAGATTGAAGCAGGAGGATCATTGCAAGTTCAAGACCATTGTGGGCTATAAAGTGAGCTCAAAGCCTGCCTAAATTGCATAGCAAGACTCTTTCTCAAAAAGAAAAAAGCTTAATAAAGTTAATGGTGACACAAGGCCTTGGGTGACTCCCATGTCTTCACGTGTTGCTATCTGTCACTTCTGCAGCCTTGGGGAGCACTGCTGAAAGAGATGGGCGTGACAAGGTCTTCAAGCTCAAAAACCTCAGGAAGGCCCTCTTCCAACTCGTCTTCCTTGTTTTCATCAGAAAGTCATCTCTGTGCCTCCCCACTGTCCACCTAAAACAGCAGAGAGCTGGACATAGCCTGACACCAGCTGCGTCCTGGGGAAAAGCCCCCAACACCTGCACACCGCAAAGCTCTTCTTAGCCTGTTGATCCTTTGAGTTTTTCTGAAGATGGCACCATGCCATGCCAAAAGCAGTGCTGCTATGGCTGTCTTTCCCAACAGTAGCAGTGTTTGTTAAGCGCGCTTGCAAGTAAGCTCCACCGTTTGCAGGCGTCCTGTGCCCAAACTTGCTGGGAGCTGAGCTAGTATAGGTTGCTTCCTTCAACCTTTGAATGTTAGGATTTGGCCTTTTGTGTGTGTGGGGGGGGGGGTATATATCAGGGATTGAACTGAGAACCTTGCACTTATCAGGCAGGTGTTTATGTTGCTGAGCTGTAACCCCAGCGGGTTTTGGTTTTTGTTTGTTTTTTTCTTTTGTACTTTGAATTAAACCCAAGGCTTTCACATTAAACTACATCACCACCCTTTTTTAAATTTTGAGACAGGCTTGCTAATATGCTTAGATCCAGACCCCTTAATTTGTAGTCCTCATGTCTCAGCCTCCCAGCGTGCTGGGATTATGCACAAGTACCTCCACACCTGGTTGTCCTTAAAATTTTTTGAGGACCCCCCAACAGCTTTTCATCGCTTGGTTTATGACATTTAATGCTGAGATATGAATATGTATAGTAATTATTTTAAAATAATGGTTAACTCTGGGCATGGTGTCACAGCCCTATAAAGAGGAAGGACAGGATAATCCAGAGGAAAAGACCAGCCTGGGCTACATAGCACGACCCTGTCTCAAAAATTAAAATAATGGTTAAAAAGAAAACTATTACAAATTAACATAAATTACTTGCATCTATAAATTTATTTTCCAGATGAATAATTAGGAAAATGGGATCACCATACAGGATCACAAATCTGTTTCCTGTTCAGAGTAAGGAAAGCAGCTGTGTGTCCTACCAACCTCTGCCCCCATTGCTGGGAGTCCTTGTTTTTTTTTTTTTTTTAACTTAATGTAATGCTTATTTATTTTTTAAGATGATTGCCTTTAAACTTCATTTATTTATGTTATGGCTGGCTCAGCCTGTCCTGGTGGTGTGGGGCTGGCACAGCATGTGGTGCCAGGAATGGAACTGCAGTCCCTCAGGTTTTCTAAGCTTGCCTAAGCAGGTGCTTTCGACCACTGAGCTATCTTGCTGGCCTGGAATCCTTGTCTTAGTTGAAAGCAGATGAAGAAAACCCAGTCTCACATTAGCAAGAGGTTGGAAATGGAGAAATATTTTAACAGCCTTTTCAGATGATTTCATCTTAATAGTTCTAAGTTTATTCATAGTTCAAGTTTCTTAAATATTGGTTACTGGAGAATTTGAAGCCACCAGGGATATTTCACACCCTGCGTGATCTTGTACTTTGTCTCTTCTGTGCCTCTGATTCCTAAACCTTGTGCACTGATAACAGAACAAGGCCCTGGCTCCCTAATGTTCTAGCTACAGCCCACTATGATAGCATCCAGGGACCTACACAATGTGTCCACCTTGTTACATAATGTGGAAAACCACACTTCATATGTATAATATTTAAATATTGCCAGCTGTCTTGGCAAATTCTGAGTCCTATAATGATGGATACATGATTTCCAGAAATTTAATTTTTCTGTGGAGCCCTAGTCTGCTTGTTGCCTGTTTAGTAGAAGCTCTGATCCTCAGCAAAGTGCTGAATGTGCTCGCAGCTTGGTCACACAAGAGCCCAGAGAGTAGTCATGCTGGACACGCAGGGTGCATGGGGACCTCTCGTGTCATTACTGAGAGTCAAGATTGAATGAACGCAAGCATTCTACTGCTTCTCCAAGGACACCCATAAGAGAAGCAGGAGCTCCTGGGAAGAAGGGGCCAGATCTCCCACAGGCCTGGCCCTATTGCCTTGATTCATACTCGGGGCCCAGCAAGTTAGCCATGGTTACTCTGCATGGTGGGAAAAGAGGCAGATGACATTTCCTCCTATGAGGAAAACTGTCTCTTCTTGAAAAAGGTCTGTGAGGATCCCTGGACCCATAAGAATCTAGACACTGGGAGCCACCCATGCCACAAGAAGATCCGTCAGATGCTGCATAAGCCATGAAGTGCTAGGCACACAGTCTCACCTGGCAACTGGATTCCTGCATCTCCAGGTGCAGGGCCAGCCCTCTCCATTCATGCACCTATTTTCACAGTGCCATCCTGCACAGTGATAGAAACTTCTAGAGGGTTGAGTGTCTCATAAGGACCTTTTAAAATCACACAATTAGGGCCAGCAGTATAGCTCAGCAGATTAAGCACTTGCTTAGGGAAGCACAGGGGCCAGGGTTCAGTTCCTGGCCCCGCCTGCTGTGCCGGCCCACTCTCGAGCACGCTGAGCCTACAGTGGAGAGTGGGCATGGTGACACGTGCCTGTAGTCCCAGCACTTGGGAGGTACAAGCAGGAGGATCACTATGAGTTGGTAATGAGACCCTGTACAGAGAGAGAAAGAGAGAGAGAGAGAGAGAGAGAGAGAGAGAGAGAGAGAGAGAATGTTAACACTATTTTCATATTCAATACCCTTCAAAGCATGAAGGATAGATAGCACACTGGTGACTTTGAAGTCCATTTCCATTTTACCATGCATTGTGTGAGTTTGGTCAAGTGACATAACTTCTTGGCTGAATCTCCTTGCATGATGATGTTGTATTATGACACTTGCCCCCAAAGAATGTACAAGGATTGCCTGGGAATGAGTGCAAGATAGGTTGGGCAAGAGTGTTTTCAGGGTCTCATGGTGTCGTTTGTAAAGGTGAACACAGAGGGATGAGGCTCTGAAAACCCAAGGGTCCACCCTAAGCCAGACAGGGAGCTCCTCTTCAGTCACACACAATGACCCTGATCCCCAGCTTCCTGATCCCAGGCCCATCCCTTCCCTGTGTGGAATGCCCGTCTGCAGTGCCCCTTCAGTGAGGCCAGGGATAGTGCACTGTGGATGTCACTTCAAAGTCACACAATTGCAATCATGCCCTGCTTTATCAAAAAGATGAGGCACAGAGCCTCAGCCTAGGCCTTCAGCTGTCCACTTTCCACCCAACAAGGGCCATATAAAGTTGCCAGCTGTGTCCCTCTGCAGAGGGCAAGGCTGGTCAGGCACCACTTGTTCTGATCATCCCTGCAAGTACCACCAGAAGCTATAAACAAAGTTTACATCCTAAACATGCCATGTGACAGAGGTAAACCCCAAGAGGAGAGCACATACTTAGCATATGTGACCCCTAAATTCCATCCCCACCACAAAAACCTTAAAAGAGCAAAACCTCCAGTCTAATTGTGTCCTAACAGGCAGCCTTGCTTTGCAAAGAGCCCCTAGAGTCAGCTGCCTTCCCTCCTAGTGATACCTGTTGGAAGCTGCTGAAGTTTGAAAGTAATTGCGACTGCCAGACAAAGCCAGCCTGAGGACACCGAGCCCTGGGAAGCATGCTGTTGCAGCTTGGTAAGTGATTCCTGAGAAACTAAATTTAACAACTCTCTTGGGAATAAATACTCTACTACTTTGGGGCAGTTCCTCTCCTTTCCACAAGAGAGAGATGAGCTCCACCTGAGCTTTTTGTCTCTTGTTTATCGTTTCTTCATTCTTGCCACTGTTCTTTCTCAGGGTACAGCAAGAGCTCCTTGGATCCCTACCTTTGGCACCCAATTCCTGGCTCCCCATAATGACAGAGTAGGCATCCAGGACACATACAAAAGTGTACACAGTAAGGAGGGGGGAGCGTATCAGTGGAGCCAGTGCCCAGCACCGGAGAGCATGGCATCAGTGCCTCAGGTCGTAAGTGTGGGTTTATTGTCCTCTAGGGCCAAAAAAGATCTAGGCTCCAAAGAAGCCTCAGACAGAAAGGCTTCTTTATATTGGATCACTAGCAGTTTAAAATGGGGCAAGTAGAATCTTAAGACTCTCTGGGACACAGGTATGTAGAAGTGTTTATTGCATGTTTGACTCTAGTATTTTGTTTTTTAGATTTCATTAGAAGGGGCCATAACAATAAAATGCTTGGCTTGGAAAGTTGTTTTGCCGCCAAGTCCCAAGTCTGAGCTGGACAAGGAAGGCAGAGCAATGGTGCTGCAGGTAGAGCTCGAACCCTCTAGCCTCACCCGATTTAATAGAAAAGGAGTGGTAAGGGACCAAGGAGACCTTTCTCCACAAGCGAGGTGTTTCCTTGCAGAGCCCATCTTTTGACATATCTACCTTATTACTAAAATTCAAACTCCCAACGATCCAAGACAAATAATATAGCTTTGGGTTTGTGCAGACATTAGCACTGCATCTGTAGAAAGGGCTGCCTTGGATGCAGGTATTACTAAAGTTCATCATGCAACATCTGGAAGAAAAAGAAAAACTAAGGCCACTTGTTTTTCTTGTGGGAACGAAGAGCATTCCATCCCAAATTGCTCTACCACGGGTAAAGGCTGCACAGCTATTATCTCTCTTCTACAAAACCTTGTGGTCTTTGTACCAAGTGTCAATGAGGGTATTATTGGGGAAATGGATGTGAATCTAAAAATAAGGTAAGGGGCTGCTGAGATGGTTCAGCCTTCTAAAGTGCCTGCTTAGGAAAGCTTAAGCAACTGCAGGGACCGTGGTTCGATCCCCAGCACCACCAGCAGGCGGAGCTGGCCAGAATAAAGTAAATAAATAAATAAAATAAAAATAAAGTAAAACACTGGCCCTGCCCAGGAAACACCCCTGGGTTCTGCCTCAGCCTCATCAAACAATAGGAATACAGCCTGGGTTCAGGGAGGGTCCTGCACTCTGTCCCTCAGCAGACTCAGCTGGAATTTCCCAGCCGCTGCTGGCCCCAGTAGCCACCAGCTACAGTCCTGTGCACCAGGAACTAAATCGGAGGGTCAGGAGGGCAGCACCCCCTGCTCTCCTGATGGCTTGTGCTGAGCCCAGCTCTGGCACTGTAAATTCAGTCATCACAGACAGCGACTATGCTTAAACTCCAGGCAAATACAGAATACCCATCAGCCAGAGCAGGAGCAATGGCGGGCACATCCAGTGCCTATGGCCAGGTAGCCAAGACATGGCTATGTATTCCTGTTCCTTTTAACCCACACATTGGATCAAAAAAAAGCATTTTGAATGACTCCACCGCACTGCCCACCCACTTTGGAAGCAGGGGCAGTGGAGCTTGCTCCCATGAATAAAGTTGGGCAATTGAGGCGCTGCCAGCAGCTTGCCCAGCCCCAAGGCCATAAACAAAGCTGAAGTCGGAAGCTGCAGCGACCAGGTTTTGCCTGTTGTCACTGCTTTGTACTACATGAGAAATTCAGTTACTCAAAACCTTGTTTAATCACCCAAGACTCAAAGCACTCAGTCATTCTTCCCTTGACAAAAAATTTTAAAAATTGCAAATGAGGAAAAGGTATGCAAAGGTTTTGGATCTTCTGACACTTATTGGTCTCAATAAATTAAACAAAATTATCCTCAGATGGAATTACCTATTAGAGAAAAAATATTTAAATGGTTTTTAGAGACAGGTGAGGACATTCCCATTATTGCCCAGCAACATTGGCTTAAAGCATAGCCTCTGAGTATAGCCATTGCAGACCCACAGAGAGAGGGCAGTGTTTCTCACCCTAGCACAAGTGTTAAGTTGCTAACCTGAAGGGATAAAAACTATGACAACTTCTTTAGGTTTGGGTCATCCTAAGCAACAATAAGAAAAAGATAAGAAAAGATTCCACAGGGGCTGGGGAGATAGCTCCATGGCACAAGTGCCTGCCTGGCAAGTGGAAGGTTGAGTTCAAACCCCAGTCCGGCAAAAAAAAAAAAAAAAAAAGACTCCACAATGAGGTATTATTTATTATTGACAATTGCCAAAGAGTATCCATGTGTGAGTGGTTTTATTCTGCCAACATAATGACTCTGGTCACTAGCTAAGTAGAAGATTCTTTCTCACATCAACCTTGTCCAGCAGTTGGTATCCATCTTATGGGAAGTACACATTTTATGCCCTGGAGTTTTTAGAGGTAATTAATCCAGTCAGCTAAACTAGTATGAATGAACTTTTTCAAGTACAGCCCAAGGGTCTCTGTGTGTCTACATATCAACATCACACTGATCTTTTAAGAGGGATCCTAAGAATGTCCTGATAACTGATTTCATTGAAAGTATACAGAAAGTGAAAATTACAACAGACCTAGGTGGGCACCTGGGGTGCTCTGAGATGGCAATTGAGAATGGGCGTGGTGGCACGTACTTGTAATCCCAACTCTTGGGAGGCTGTAAACATGTGGATTACTATGAGTCCAAGGTAGTTGTGAGACACCCTGTAGACCCTTCCTCCCCAACCCCAAAGAAAGACAAAAAATTACAACAGAAAACACTAGTTTGCAGCAGGATTCAAAAATCACAGGAAGCAGCCACATTGTCCTGATGCTTGCTAAGGATATGGCCTGCAAGCCTGGAAATCCCAAACCAGCGGCTATGTTTAGTCTCAAGAACATGGAACCACATGTGTATGGAAATGATGTAGAAGTGGATTATAGAAGCTATGAGGTGACTGTAAAAATATTTTTGTGGGCATTAACTCAGAGAATCCACCTAGTGCTCCTAGGTCAAAAAGTCTTCCTGGTAATAGAAGCAATATTCTTATTTATATGACAGGACATGGCAAAAATGATTTCTTAAAGCTTCAAGATTCAAGAAAGAATTACCAACATAAAACATGCTTTTGAATTGATGTGGCAATTACACAAGGAGTTCAGATCTAACCAATCAATGGTTAGAACTCTTAACATTCATTGGCTGTCCCTGGATTTGGAACTAATTTCTCTGGTGTTATTATGGTAATATGAGACAAGCCCAGTTGATATCCCGAGAAGTAGGAAACAAGAAACAGAGAGGGCTGCTGTCTGTTGTAGGTCCCAGAAGGCTGGGATTTATGACTGCAGATAGCAGCTTCTCTTGCTGGTGCCCTCCTTATTGACCTCTTACGTGGGATGTTAATGGTTGTCTCTTCCCCTGATCCTTGGTTATCTGTTAGCATCTGTGTGAACCTAGTGTTAGGTAAATTGTAGAAGACATAGTGATTTGTAATCCATATTCACCAAAGTAGTTTCCCACATTCCTTAGCCTGCTTTAGGCCCTCAATAAAGGTGATCTGTTTCTGAAGCTCTGGGCTCATTTGAAGAGAGACCTCAGTGAGTCCTTGGAAGCTATATTCATCAGGTCTTCTTGTCGTTTTTTTTTGGCACCAACACATATCATACACAGATATAAATTGTCATTATCCTTCAGACAAGTGAAGCCAATTTGCTTATTCTCACAGAAGTATCTTAGGGGAAAGGAGGCTGTACGTCAGCTTTCTCTTCCAAATTGCAGGTTTCTCACCATATGATCAAAGTTTTATTACTAAGGCAAAAGAGGGAATTCTTATGTACACAATTCACACCTCATAATAGACTTCACTTAACAGTATATACTATTAACTTTTGATTGATTGATTGATTGATTGATTGATTGATACTAGGGATTGAACTCAGGACCTTACGCTTGCCAGGCAAGTGCTTAAGCCCCTAAGCTATCTCCCCAGCCCTATACTATTAACTTTTTAAAACTTTTTTATTTAAATTTAACAATGGTTATATTACATATTTTCATAATCAACTATTAACTTTCAAAATTCTACAGAAGATGAAAGTACAACAGCAGAAAGACAGTTCTATCAGGTAAAAACAAAAGGGCTAGGAAGGGTTCTTTTGGACATAGGGAGACAGTCTGTTACTAATCTGGAGTAGAGGGTATGCTTGTGCCTTTCCAGAGAATGCTGAGTGACCTATTTGCTTACCAGAGCATGCTATCAGGCCAGACCATGAACTCAGATAGAGCGAAATTCATGGTTCTACTTTTTGGGTAGCTGGTAATGTAATCCTATGATAGTGATGCTTCACGGACCACACTATAGCTGATAGATAAGGATAAAGCTAAAAGAAACTTACAGTCAACCAAAGAAATTGACCAAAAAATCCCAAGAAATTATGATCAAAATGTAAATTAGATAGCTTATTCCTTTCTGCTGGAGGACACTTCAGAGGAAGCATCAATCTCTCTTCCAACTGCTGTCACATCTAAGTCAGAGTCTCTCAAGGATCCCAAACAGTTACGGAAGCTCTTCATTCGAGGGCTGAGCTTTGAAACAACAGATGAGAGTCTGAGGAGCCATTTTAAGTGATGGGGAACATTCACAGACTACGTGGTAATGAGAGACCTGGACACCAAGCATTCCAGGGGCTTTGGGTTTGTCATTTGCACCACCGTAGAGGAGGCAGATGCAGCCATGAATGTAAGACCACACAAAGTAGATGGAAGAGTTGTGGAACCAAAGAGAGCTGTCTCAAAGAAGATTCTCAAAGACCAAATACCCACTTAACAGTGAAGAAGATCTTTGTTGGTAGCATTAAAGAAGATACTGAAGAACATCATCTATGAGGTTACTTTGAACAATATGGAAAAACTGAAGTGATTGAAATTATGACCAACTAAGGCAGTGGAAAGAAGAGGGGTTTTGCTTTTATAATCTTTGATGACTATGATTCTGTGGATAAGATTGTCATTCAAAAATACTACACTGTGAATGGTCGCAATTGTGAAGTGAAGAAAGCGCTGTCAAAGCAGGAGATGGCTAGTGCTTCATCTAGTAAAAAGATGTCAAAGTGGTTCTGGAAATTTCGGTGATAGTCATGGATGTGGTTTTGGTGGTAAAGAGTTTCACTCACAGAGGAAACTTCAGTGGTTGTAGTGGCTTTGGTGGCAGAGGTAGTAGGGGTGGATAACATGTCAGTGGAGATGGTTACAAGGGATTTGGTAATGATGGAAGCAATTATGGAGGTGGTGGAAGCTATAATGAATTTGGCAATTATAATAGTCTTCAAGTTTTGGACCCATGAAGGAAGAAAATGTTGGAGGCAGAAACTCTGGGCTTTAGGGTGATAGAAGCCAATGTTTTACCAAACCATGAAATCAAGGTAGATATTGTGACTTCAGCAGAAGTAGTAGCTATGGCAATGGCTGAGGGTTTTAAAATACTTGCAAAAAACAAATCTTATCAGGAGAGGAGAGCCAGACAAGTGACAGGGAAGCTACAGGTTACAACAAATTTGTGGACTCAACCAAGCACAGTGGTGGCAGGACCTAGCTGCTACAACGAAGACATGTTTTAGACAATATTCATGCATATGGGCAAAAAACTCGAGGACTGTATTTGTAACTAATTGTATAACAAGTTATTTTAGTTTCTGTTCTGTGAAAAATGTAAAGCATTCCAACAAAGGCTCTTCATGTAGACCTTTTTTTGCACCCATGCTATTGATTGTTAAATGAAACAGTCTGATCATAATGATGAACAAATGTGTCTTTTTAAAAAAATGTAAATTAAAGAGTATATATTTACATGAGGGTATATACAGTGTATATTTACATGTATATTTACATGGATGATAGAGTGTAAATTACAGATTTAGATGGGTGATAGAGTGTATAGAGAACACTGAGCTGAAAATGACAAAATGAGATAGATGATAGATAGATAGATAGATAGAGGATTATATTCTTTCCAAGATTTTTTTATCTCTACTGATTGACAAAGTCTACCTAGTCTATTTATAAATTTCTAAAAATTATACTAAGGTTACTTAGTTTAATTTGGCCTAGAATATATTTGAGTGCCTTCTGATGTTATGTTTGTCTGTTCTGTGTACTTGCGTACTTGTCATTCTATAAAAAGTTGTTCCTTTTTATCTGAGCTCAACAATTTTCCTTATATCATTTGTTCATAATACAATTTGCACTGTAGACTCAATAGCATGCTCTTACCTGAGTTACTGGCTGGTTTAAAGAATATCAAAATTGGCTTTCTCACAGGTTATCAAAAATTAAGATATTTAAGCACAATTCCTTAAGGTGAGGAGAAATTATGGGCCAGGGCTTCAATTGGTAGATAGAGGAGTGGTCAATCTTTATTCATTAATAAGGAACCCCCAGTGATCTCCATAGTCTCTTGAGAGATACCTCTGAAAATCTGGCCATGGTTAAAAGATCAAATGTTTTAAGAAAAATTAAAATCGGGTTGTCTCACAAGAAAAAAAATGCTCTTAGTATAAAACTCAATTAAAAATCAAAGGTTTTCACATGTCTATGGCAATTCATTAGTGTTAATCTCATGGCATATTGAATGTATTCATTATTCTGGATGTACAAGTTAGCCAAAATATAAAACAAGGATTACTTACAGTAAGACTTTTTGTTCAGATTCTGACCTCTGCCTTAAAAAAGAAAGACCTTATGTGATACATATTCCATTAAAAGATAACAAGTTAGGTAAAAGCTTCTTATGTATTAGAGATAATTGATAAAAGGGTTATGTCAAAATGAAAATTTAAGAACGTTACAAAATGTCATTATGATTGTCATGTATGGTTTTGATTTCCAATTTCTATGTAAAAGCATATACTTATTGTCTATTAAAATTTTGTAGATATTTAAATATGCAGCTATCCATGGTTATTAAGACAATTCCATTTTATGTCCTAAGGTATTTGATATTCAGATTTATGGTAATGTTTACTACCTTTATTATAGTGTAATGTCATTAAGCTTCTCTTCTGGATGCTTAACAACTGAGGTTTGGAGACCAAGAGTTAGAAATATAGTTGGACTATGAGGATATCCAATATTTTGGCCCTAGCCCTCCAAGGTCAAAAAGGACCCAGAACATAAGAGAACCTCTGCTATGATATCCTATAATAGAGTTGAGTCTTCGATTTTCTGATTAAGTAGATCATGGGACCATAGAAGAAAGTGTCTATATGATGTATAGGATGCCTAAGGAGAGTCACCAGGAGAGAAAAATATCACGCAAGCTTTCACAGAGAGCAACTTGGTTAAGCAATGGCCATAACTCATCCAGATGGTTGATACTAACTGAAAATCTGAGGTAGTTTTCAAGGTAATCCTGAAAAGACTTAACTGACCTTGAGAGATAGTGAAAAGTGATTAATATGGGTCTCTTCTTAACTTGGTCTTAAACATCCAGCAGAAATGTGTAACCACAAGATGTATAAAAAGCATTGCCATAGTAAGCTGTTAGCTGTAAAAGGTTCAAATCACCAACAACTTCTGACAGTTGCCAGCTAAACTAGTAACTGACCCCTGAGATGGCTATTTGGACTGTATTCTCCAAGCACAGCCTTTCCAGCTTCAGCTAAACACTCATAATTTACAAAACAAAGAGAAGAGCTATGCTAGGAGCAGCTAAGTCTGGAAAGTACATGTGTAGGACAAAACCAGCACAAGAACATGGGTGTTTTTTGAAGCATGCTGTTGTAACTTGTTAACTCATTTTTGAGTAGAGGAGCTGAACTGAATAACCTCTCTAGGGTACAAATAAATGATCTATTATTCTTCAGAAGTAGTCCCTCTCCTTTGCTCAAGAGAGGAGCATGACCTGACCCAGCTTTTTGTCTCTTGTCTATATTTTCCTCACTCTTGCCAATGCTCTTTCTCAGGGTACAGCAAGAGCTCAAGGGACCTGGCTGATTCTTCCAAGAAAAGACAAAGTTGTGTGACAGCAGTGTTTTCAGTGCACTTGTGATTCAAGCTCAGATCTCCAAATTTAGGTGCTCTTCATAGTAATCCCTGCCATCGCACTGAAACACAGCTAGATGGGCCTTGAGTGAATGACACGATAGCCCTCTGAGTTTCTCCTCCATCAGTAGTGGTCCTGCCCTCACATCATCTGGGACCAAGTGTTCACCATCAACTCCTTACTGTTTCTAAGTCACTGTAAGAGTCCTCTCTAATGAGTTCTGCAATCTTCATTTCCATAGTACTTCGCTATTTCATCAGCTCATTTTTTTAATCCTCCTGTGACTCCATTCTCTTATTAAATTATATGCTATTCAGTCTTCCCAGAATATTCTATCCCTTGGTTACCTTCCTTCCTGTCTTCTTGTTCTTTTCAAACTTCTCCCACCTCTTGCCTCCTTTCTTTTGTAAATGTCATGCTATTAATTTCTATCTTATTTTTCAATGCTGATGTGAGACATGGTGGCATGGTGGCACATGCCTATAATACTAGTATTCTGGGAGACTGAAGCAAAAGAATCACAAATTGAAGCCCAACCTGAGAAGCCTTGTGACATAACAAAACCCTGTTTCAAAATTTAAAAAGGGCTGGAGATGTAGCTTTATAAAGCCCTCAACCTCCAGTGCCACTGTAAAGAAGTGTACTCCTGCCCCAACTTTCCACCTGCCATGGTGCAATGTGAGCATATGCCTCCAAGAACCCACACACAGGTTATTAAGAGCTCTTTACATATTCCAGATATGTCTCTTATCACAGAATTTGCTAATGCTTTCTCTCGGATTGTGGTTTTTTTAAATTTCTTAAGAGTGTCTCCAAGCTTAGCACCTTTTCATTTTGTCCCCTTTTGGTGCCAGGAATTGAACTCAGGACTTTGCTCTTGTCAGGCAGGTGCTGTGCCACTGAAATCCAACCCCAGCCTAACACCTTCTCATTTTAATGGTGTCCTTGGGGTTAGTTTTATCTGTTGAAGGTTTGCTACCCGTGTTTGGTTCCCCAGCTTCCCTGGCTACCTTCTCCATGCATGTGCATATATAGCCCTGACAGGAATACACAGTACCCCACCACAGATGCCAGCTTGCCACCCCTACTGTCTTCACCCAAAGTGACTGCTGGCCACTGAGTTGTGTCCAGTGAGTTCCTCAACTGCTAACGTCAGAGTGACAAATCTTCACAGAGCTAAGCCTGCGGAGGGAGCCCTGGGTAGTGACCTCCAGAGCCCCAGGCATGAGTTGTCTAAGCCACACATACTTCCCTGGCAGGATCCTTTGTTCAGTTTCCTACTTTATAAATGTTTTCTTAGGGAAGACAATTCTCCTGCCTCTTCACTCACACACTGACGAAGTCCACTTTGACAATTTTATCTTTCAGTAGAAAAGAATAGGTCCTGATGCAAAAAGGACAATCAATGCACATAGTGTACTCAAAAACAAAATCAGGCCATAGCAGCACTTGGCAGAAGCTGAGAGAACCATGCTGGGGAGTGATGCTTGCTTCTGGCTCCTGGGAAGGCCTCATGCTGAACCCTCCAGCTTCTCTGCACAGACAGCCAGTGTGGGTACTGCACCCATGGGCAAGAACCTAAGACTCAGAATGTCAAGGGTGAGTCCTTATGACAGAGCACATATGGGGCTGAGGATGCTTGCAACTTCTGGGTCCCCTGGCCCTCAGGATTAAAACAAAACTTTCAAATTTTCATTTTAAAATGATAAAAACTGTAAGTAGTGATTTTTTTTATCAAAGAATATATACATATTCCAAATAAACACATGAAACAGTATGCAAAAGTGTTAGCCATATGGGAAATAGAAATTAAAACAACAGCTAACCCTCTACACACCAGCTACAAAGGTGGGGCTGAGATTGACAGGTTTAGGAG
The DNA here is from genome assembly GCA_004027025.1 of Myocastor coypus. Lineage (NCBI taxonomy): Eukaryota > Metazoa > Chordata > Mammalia > Rodentia > Myocastoridae > Myocastor > Myocastor coypus. Next base: position 22,921 of record PVJA010005040.1, on the reverse strand, counting down.
AGCATAGACAGCAAGAACTATGGGCAAGAATGGAGGACTATTCGTTTTAGAACACAGATGGGCAGGATATCGTAGCACACACTTGTAATCCCAGCAGTCAGGCTGAGGCAGGAAGATCGCAAGTATGAGCCCAGCCTAAGCAACATAATAATTTAGAAGACTCTGACTCAAAATAAATAAAATAAAAAACAAAACAAGGGTCAGGGATACAGCTTAGTGTGAAGGTGCAGGATTTAATTCTTGGTACTGTCACAAAGATAGGCAATTCGATTATTTCTTTAAAAATAGGAACTTACACTGGGCGTGGTGTGCACACCTGTAATCCCAGCACCCACAGGCTGAGGCAGGAGGATTGGTGCGGGTTCAAGACCAGCCTGGGCTACAAAAGTGAGGTCAAGGCCAGCCTGAACTGCATAGCGAGACCCTGTCTCAAAAAGACAAAAAAAAAAAAAAAAAAAGGAACTTACTATACAACCTAATAATTCCATGTACCACAACCTACCCAACAGAAATAAAAATGTATCCAGATATGTCTGTTGACAAAGTTTTCTTTTCTAAGTTTTTTGAGACAGGGTCTTGGTATGTAGCTCGAGCTGGCCTTGGACTCACAGCGATTCTCTTACCTCAGCCTCACAGTGCTGGGATTACCAGCATGCATCGCCACACATGCTTATGACAACACTATAGTGCATTAGAGCCCCAAACTAGAAAGAATCCAAATCTCCATGGTGGACAGGTTAACAAAATACAGTGTTCATATAAAATAGTGATGTATGCAAAACATGATGTCAGATGTAAAGCCTGGTGTAATGTAGGATCCTGCTGTGTGTGGTATCTGGAAAAAAGTGAATTTCTGCAGACAGAATGCAGGTGGGTGGTTGCCTGAGGTAGGTGGTGGTGTGTACTGCAAGGGGCACCCACGCAGCTTCTGGAGAACACAACACTGTCCTTAAGCTGGATTTGATGGCAATGCTACAGTAGCTACATTATATCTCAGTACAGCTGCTGGAGACAAGAAACAGATGGAAGTCCTGCCCATTGCATGTGTCCATCTCACCAGGACAGCTGAAACTCTGGGTGCTGGCTGCTCACAAGCATCTGGGATGCAACACTCTTCCAGGCCCCAACTGAAGTATAAAAGACTATGCTCCTGAGCAGAAAAGCTCTGGGTCCAGTACCCTCAGGCCAGACACAGTACTGAAGAGAGGGGACTGGACCTGATCTTCTCAACTCTTTTTGGAACTCACTTCACCCAGCCCTCTCAGAATGAATTGATGCTTGACACTTCCAAAAGGGTTGCTTCTATGCAGACAACAGACTCCAGACAGCCAGGTGGCCTGTGGAGTTACATTCTCTAGGTCTGAGCTGCAGCTATGACACAGCTCTGAAATGCAGCCCCTCACTGGAACATGGACTGAAAGCATCTCACAAGGCAGTGGGCAGTGCTAGCTGTGCAGACAGGCCCCGGGCAGAGGCAGGTGGGGTTTCCCTGATTTCCATTGCTGCCTCGCCTGCACACGCCTCTCTGCCACCCATCTTTGTACAGGGCAGGGACCCTGAGGCTTCCATCCTTCCCAAATGAAGCTTGGTGCTGGCTGCAATGCAGATACCCTGGGTTGGATGAGTAAACAGCTGGGGATCATCAACAGTTCAAGGGACTCTTGAGTCAATGCCACCAAAAGCAGGACAAGAGACAATGGGACAGAAGTGGGAAAGTAAGGGCTACTGGCCAGCTGCTCATGCAGGATGCACTCAAGGCAGCCTCACTGTTCTCTGGTCTTTAAAATAACCTAAGGCACTCATGAAGCCCACTCTACAGCTGTGCAGAAAGTCTAGGCTCATCCAGGGCTCCAGCGGAGTTCTAAGACTCCAAACCCATTTGCTCAGAAGCCCAGGTGCCTGCAGGACACGTGCTGCCACCATACAGGGGATATAGAGGCCATGTGAAATGACCCCACCTGGCTTTCATCAGCTTGGAGTTCGAGGTGGGACCAGGAGCAATTGAAAGTCTCAAAATAAAAACACAGCACTGGCACTATGGACCCTGGTGCTGCCCCAGAAACTTGGCATACCACCTCTTAACCAACATAAATGTTCAAGTATTCCAAAACTTGCCTGCCTCTGGACCAAAGATGTCCCTATAGAGGTGAGCACATAGAGATGTTATCTGTCACTCTTTAATGAATGTTGTGTTCTCCACTGAGAAAATGGCACAATACAGTCAAAATATGATGTTTGGTTTTATTTTCCTATCTCAATGTTGGTAAAAAGATTTGGGGGGCTGACTCACATACATCACGAACATTTACCCCCATACAATACAGTTTCATTATTCCTTCTCTGTGGAACAAGGAGACACTGTCTTAGTTCAAGCCAAAGTGCAAATGAAGAGATGCTCTAATGAAAATCAAAACAGGTGGCATGGTCTCCCCATCCTCAGTGCAGTGTATGCTACTGAGCGGCACTCCCATGGCAGGTCCTCGATGAGGAGTAGATCCAGAGCGGAAGCTGCTACCACGATGAACTAGCATCTCTTTTCTGCTACAACAGTGCTACATTGGAATCTCAGCCCTCATCCCAGTGCATATATAAAAGTGATCAAGCCAGGGCTTTATAGCAATCTTTTGCTCAAATATATTCTATTTTAATATACGTGCTATAAAAGTATGCTAAAAAGGTTCATCATTAGGGCTTTGGTAAAAGTTAAGAATTTATTTTTTACATGTAATGTACACCCAACTCTAAAAGTATATCTGAAAAAAAGTTCTCAGTGAGCCCAAATATTCCTAGCTTCATACTTTGTTTATAATAATATCAATCTTATAATACATGTATGTAACAATGCCCTCATAATTCTGTTTTGCAAAGCCTTGCCGATTAAAGGAAAACCTGATGGGAACTATGCATCTATGAGGAGTTTTTAACCTGTGCACACTGCCAAGTTTTCAATGTAACCTATCACAACAGTTTCATTGCACATATTTTAAAAATTCAGTGTCCTAAAATTCGTTTAGGATTTGGAGCTTTCAGTGGGGGCAAATAAAACCAGGGATGTTGAAAACTCCCCAGTGGCCTGATCACCAGCATGATTGCCACCTCCTGAAGCAGTCTCGGGGTAATTCTAAGCTTGTCAGGGGTAGTGCAAAGTGCACCAGCTCTGCACACATGGGAGTAGCCACTCAACTAAGTGCCTGCCAAGCCAAAACAAAAATGAGATGCATCCAGCTGTGACTGTATCTCCTGTGACCCAGAGGACTCAAGGTGAGACTGACAGCTATGGTCCGTCTATAGGACTCTGCAGGTCTGCAGTTTTTTCTTTATTTCAGGGATAGCAGCATGGAAAGATAAAAGAACCATCATCTGTTTTTGATTGAAACAAAAAATATTTACTCTCTTCATTAGCAAAACATTCTTTTTTTTTTTTTTTTTTTTTTTGTGGGACCAGGGTTCGAACTCACGACCTTGCACTTGCCCAGCAGGCATTTGTGCCTCGGAGCTATCTCCCCAGCCCCCCAACAAAACATTCTTTAAAATAGATCTATTTTTCTCCTCGGAATGCTTAGCCTGAGACACCTGGGAATTTCTGAAGGTTTCCTGCCTATTTCCTGAGACATGAGATGTGCGTGCAGATAGCACAGAGTGCTGGAGCTTTTGCATGGCAGCTGTATGGGGAAAGGGCGGGCAGTGGTGGGCAGGAAGGGTAGTGATCAAGATGGGGCATGTGTAGGTACTGGTTCCTGAGGTATATGTAAATCATTGTATGCCAAACTTACACTGTACCAATAAAAATATATATTAAAAAAAGAATTACTCTCATCATTAGTGTCCAGTCCACCAAAGCAAAGGTTTGGCATCTATGTGCTCTTTGTTCTTGGAGGAAATCACATCTGTTTGGTGTTGGAGGGAAAGTGCAGCCGGCCTAAGCTCTGTATGGAGGAGTTGCTCTGAACCTGGATCTGTGGGCAGGTGGGCAAACGCATTCACAAAAAGCCCCCACTGCAGATGAGGAGCAGGTGCCAGAGCACCCAGGCCTGCCTGTGCCACAGTCACTCTGTCCTGTGTAGCCCTGTCTACTCCCTGCCTTGCCCTGCTGGTGCCCAGTCAGTGGTACTGGGCTGCAGAGCTCAGTGAAGGCAACACACAGGGTGGCAAGGAGCAGTGCACTCCATCCACAAGGCCCAGCCACAGCCCCATCCTGATCTTCAGAGAACACGTAGCAGCAACACCTGCACACCTGCTCCCCCAGCAGGAACCACTTTTGCTTCTCTTGGGAAGGTTTTATGAGGTCATTTCCCCAACAACGTTATCAGACACAGAGTTTAAAGCTTGCTCTTCTCAGAAGTTGGTTATGGCAGAAGTTGCAGCCTTCCTTTCCTGAATTTTGGACCTAGCTACAAGTAGAATATTTGTTTGTGGATAATGGCTGTTTCTTCAAAAAGTGGACGGGTGGGTGTAGTGGGTTGCATCCTCTGCACAAGAGAGAAAAGAGACAGAGGAAGGTGAGGAGGAGTGTTGGGGGGGAAGGGGAGGAGAAGGAGAGGGAGGAGGGGGAAAGGAGAGGAAAGAGAAGGGTGGGGTGTGGAGAGAGCAAGCTTCTTATCTGTCCCTACTGAGCTCTTCAGAACATTCCTCTGACCAGAAGAGGAGGAAGCACAGGAGAACCGATTTCCTGTTGTGCCTCACATGAAGCATTCTGCTAAAATTAAAGAGCAGCTCCAAGGGAAAAAGTAAATATTAGTGCAAAAGATCCCACTGCCAGGTATGATCTGAAGACACCCTCAAGTTACTTATTTTATAGTGTTTGACTCTTTAAAACACAAGTCTTTCAAATTATGAAACCCAGCAAGTCAGGTGAAGGAAGTTAACGTCAGAAAACACACTGTAGAAAAAGCACAGGATATTTTGCTGGTAATTTGCTACTTATCTCAGGACTCAAATCAAGTGTTTGTTAAATATTCACAGTAATTGCAGAGGAGAAACATGTCTGTAAAATTTCGATCTATTGCATTTTCAACTCTTTTTCTGTAGAGCAACAGAATCGTGTCGTCGGCCTTCTCCAGCTCCTCCCCAGCTGGTCACACCTTCAAGGCAGGCTGCAGGAGGCCCTTCTCCAGCAGGTGTGTCTTCAGGGTTCTGTAGATGCTCAGCTGCTGCTCCGGCTGCAGCACCAGCAGCTGCTGCAGGACCTTGCTGGGATTTGGGCCCCTGAAAACGTGGAGAGACAGAGTGAGCACTGCTTGCCCGGGTGAAGGAAGCACCTACCCTGAATACAGCCCAATCTTTGCCTTCTAGTGCTGAACAGTGGCTCCCAGAACTGAGGCAGCTCTTGTTAAAACCTCATCTGCTTTGAGAAACAAACAGCTCAGCTGCAGAGAGAAGACTCAGTCATGGAGCACGGGGAGCACACAGGCCATGAGGGTAAGATTGAGCTCTTACAAGGAGTCTCTGGAAGGTGTACTGAGCTGGCAGGCAGGAATGACCAGAGGCCCCAAGACTGGACAGGATGCAGCCCATTCTGGAAGGAAAGGAGTCTGCTGACACAGAGTAAGCCCCAAAGCAGGTTAAAAGCAGCAGTTAAATTCTGACCTTTGGACACATTTCCAGATGGTAAAGGGTACTCTGTCACAGAAATAGGGAGGGGCCAGCAAGATGGCTCAGTAGTCTAAAGCACCTGCTAAGACAGGCTTAGATAATCCCAAGGACCGCAGTTCAATCCACAGCACCATATGCTGTGCCAGCCCCACCCCCAGGGCACTCAGCCATAAAAAAACAAGAAAGAAAGAAACAAACAAACAAGGAGCTGGGAATGTGCAGAAGACAGAGTGCAGACACCCTGTGCCTAGCACCAAAGGCCCTGTGCAGAACATTGCAACAGGCACCAGAATCTGCTCCAAGAAAGTCTCAGGTGACCCAACTCAGCAAACAAGACTCCAGTGTGTCCACAGGATGAGGACACCAAGGGTCCTATCTGCCACATCACCCATGGTGTGTGGGGGCCCAGGTAGAGGCCAAGGAAGGGCTGAGCAGTGACACCACCCTGGTCTGGCTGCCAGGTCACTCTGTATTGGCAGCCGGCCTGGGGTACCTCTCACAGTGCCCACCTGGCCCCTCTTCCAGGTTCTGTGTGTATAGGGTGTGACACAGACCTCATGCCCATCTCACAAGTGGCACTACTGCCATCAGGGACTGTCATTTCTAGCCCTCAACTCCAGACCTTACTCCATTGTCACACTGAGACCACCTCAGCACCGCAGTTCAGCAGCACTGGGTCACCAAGATAGAGGGTGAGCAACTAAGGCTTCCTGTGCACACGCGAGTCACTCCTCCACTTTCCAAGTCTACTCAAATAGGAAAAGTGGAGTGAGGCTTATGTGTTGTAGAGAAAAAATGCAATAACAAAGACCTAAGCCAGACATGGGAGACAAACAGGAATTTGACTTATGCATACATGGGAAAATGCATATGTGATTTATAACTAAAAGTGTTTAAACAGCAACGGGGGAATAAATTCTGGCAACACAGGAAGATCTTCTGCATGCTGATTGCATAGTGAGGAGGAGAAGAGAAAACATTTAACCTAGGAATCTCTGATCTATAAAAACTACAAGGGCTGGGGATATAACTCAGTGGCACAAGCACCTGTCTGGCAAGCACAAGGTCCCAAGTTTGATTCCAATAACAAACAAACAAACAAACAAGAAAACTACACAACAGATCAGATCCACCATGCACAGGTCACCCCACTGCCAACCCAGCGTGGCCAGGAGCTTCTGTCTGCACAAGGGCCCTCAGCCAAGGCCTAACCCGCCTTACTGCATTTCTTCACGACACTCAGCAATAGTTATAGCACAGACCCAGAGCAGGGCCCACAGAGGAAGAAAAATGCTTGAAGCACTTTCAGCCCAGCACGAAGTTATGCCAGCGGGCGCTCCTCTCAGGCAGGGCAGCTGCAGTGCAGCCTGGCCCACATCCACATCTCTACCACCCTGATGAGGCAGAAAGAATTGCTGAGCCTACTTATTTTTGCTTTTGGCACCCTCAAGCCTCTAACAAGTGTGTTTATTAATTGCCCATTCTCGTCCTCCTCTCTCTGATCTCTAAACTCAAACCATGAGGGCAAAGACCTGGTTTTGTTCTCTGATAAATCTATGCTTCGAAATTCCAGGACATATAATAGACATTCAAGTAATAACTGGTAGATTGAATGGTTTTGTACTTTTTAACGCCTTAGTTACTATCCCTGTAATGACTACAAAGGAGAAATTTACCTCCTCAAGCTTCCAATCCACCCTTATATACATTCACTGCCTCTTTAGCTTGGCCTTGTTAAGAACCATGCATATACTACATTTTTGTTTTAGACTAAGTTGCTTAAAGGTATGTAAAACAGTTGCAGTATGACTGTATTACACTACTCAAAGCTACAGTCCCAGGGGCCAACAGCCTCTTTGATGAGGTAGATTCACAGTGACTAAAAGTTTAACTTATTCAAATAAATGAGAACTCTAAGCAATCATGCAATGAAGTTTCAGAGTGCACAGATACCTTATGAAACTTGTGATGTATACATGCACGAAAGTCGCCATCAGGTACTGGCAGTCGAATCTGTCCATGATCCCACCATGCCCTGGGATGGTGTTTGCAAAGTCCTTCAGAAACAAGCAAATACCTTTGTGAATTTGCAAGAATAGCTCCTGTATAAAATGCTTGCTTGCTTCTCTCTCTCTCCCTCTCTCTCTCCCCCTCTTTCTCTCTCTCCCTCCCTCCCTCCCTCTCTCTTCTCTCTCTCTCTCTCTCTCTCTCTCTCTCTCTCTCTCTCTCTCTCTCTCTCTCTCTCTCTCTCTCTCTCTCTCAACCAAGAATCAAACTTAGGACCTTCTGCTTGCCAGGCAAGTGTGCCACTGAGCTATAGTCCTGGCCCTTATCTTAACAAACATGTTTTCAGCATCATGAGATACATAAGGAAAACACTATTACCTTTTTGCACTAATGCAAATTTATTAGAACACATTCAATAGATTAAAGCCATATTTTAAGTTTAAGCTCATTTCAGCATGATTTGGGAACCAACCCATAGCATACAAGTAATAGTAATTAAACATTTAAATAACTTTTTCATTAATGGAAATTTTTCTAAATGACACTTCTCTCAGCTATTATTTCTTAGAATACTGGTGCAGCCTATGCTTCTGTTCAACCAGGACCAAATCAGGAGCTGTGTCAGTTTTGCTGGCAGCTTTGTAAGCTGTGCTTTTTCTAACAGTTCTCCCTTGAAATAAATGGTACATTTCTCTGACACATATTTCTTAAGTGTTCAGGCACAAAGCAAAGCAAAGCAGCAGCTTACCCAGGACACAGGGGCCCATTATATAGCTACACGGGCAGTAAGCCTTGCCCTGGATGCTTCCAGGCCCAACCTGATCACCTACCCCGAACTCAGACACCAACACAAGACTTGGTGTTTTGTGTTTCGTTGGTTGGTTTTATTATGTTAGGCGAAGTTTATTCCTTTGTGTGTTTTATTGGCCTATGTTGCTAAACAGAGTAACTACATTCCTACTGGGGAGCTGTACAGATACACAGGGTTTCCCAATCCTCCTTGCTTCAGCTCCTTCACCTTCCCACCCTCAGACTCCTGACCATCTTCCTAGTCACTGCCCTCATGTCCCATCACCTGTCCATTATTCTGTTCTTTAAATGACTTATACTTTGGTTTTCTCAGATAGGGGAAACCATACAACATTTTACCTTCTGTGTCTGACTTATTTCTCTGAGCACTGTGCTCCCGAGGGGCACCCACCTTCTCACCATGGACTCACAGGTGTCCTTCTTCCTGGCTGCCCTGGCTCGTGCCCCTCTGCTCCTCTGCTCTTGCTGTAGACCAGCAGTTCTCAATCTGTGGGTTGTGATCCCAGTGGGGGTCGAATGACCAAAACACAGGGGTCGCCTAAAGCCATCTGAATCATAACTGTAGCAAGATAACAGTTTTGGCTGGGTGTGGTGGCTCACACCTGTAATCCCAGCACTCGGGAGGCTGAGGCAGGAGGATCAGTGCAAGTTTGAGACCAGCCTGGGCTACAAAAGTGAGCTCAAGGCCACCCTGAACTGCATAGTGAAACACTGTCTTAAAAAGACAAAAAAAAAAAAAAAAAAAAAAAGATTACAGTTTTGAAGTAGCCACCAAAATTATTTTTTGGTTTGGGGACACCACAACATGAGTAACTGTATTGCAGGGTCATGGCATTAGACAGGTTGAGAACCACTGCTGTAGACCTTGGCTCCAATGCCAACTCCTTGGAGAGACCTTCACTAACCCCCCTGCTTACTAGCCCCTCAGGACACACATCTGACTCTCCCTCAAGTAAGGGCAACCAGGAGATGGCACCCAATGATGAGCTGACCTAGCCCAAACAAATGGACAGTATGAAGGATCTAGAGTAGGGTGAGCAACGCAGCTCCCACAGACCAAATCCAGCCTGCATCCTGCTTTTTAAGTAAAGCTTTAATTAAGACCCAGCCATGCACATTCATTGACATTTGGCCTGTTGAGTAGGGGTCACACAACAACAGCAGAGTTCAGGGTTGAGGGAGGTATGAGAGAAGTGATGGTCTGCCTTGCTGAACACAACTTAGCATCCCTTCTTTCTAGGAAGTCTGGTGACCCCCAGTCTAGCAGAATGGACAGCTGTTATGTGTACCCTTCACATGAGACTGGCCAAGCACTAAGTCTCACACCATTCATGGCTAGAACCCTGGATGAGCACTTGAATGAATAGAACCTTCTGTTTATACCAATACTTAAGGAACAGGCCATTTCTTTAAGGGGTGGCAGGATACCTTAAGATGGATATGTTCATATGGCATGTCCAAAGCTAACAGAAAAGCACATGCTCAAATCCACTAGGCAGCATTTTTGTATAGCTAAAATGAATTGCAGGTATAAATTTTTACGTAAGGATTAAATTTCAACAAACAGTGGTCCAAATTCCAACTCAGATGCATTCCCTAATTGTGTTCCTGTATAATGGAGCAGACAATCCAAACCCATACCTTGATTTTGAAAGCTCTTTTGAATCCACTGGCAAAGAAGCCTCCAAATGGACCAATCAAAGAAGCGAAAGTTGAAAGAGCGATGCTGTGTATCTGGAAAGGATACAGACTCACTGTCTCCTGGAGAGGAAAAGAAAAGGGGGCACATTAGGATTAACTATGTTAACATTGCATTGAGGGCAGTACCTAACACAGGAGGCACGCACGATACAAAGGTGAGTCATGGCACATTTTTTTTTTTGCTGTTAATTTCCAAGGCTTTAAGAGCCAGTAAGAAGAATCACTGCAAGACATCCTCTGTCCTGTCAACTGCTTTCCCAGCCCCTCCAGTCCCTTGGCAAGGTACCTCAGGAATCCCGGCAGAACGAGTTCCAGCTGACCTAGGAACTGGACAGCCAGCATCCAGGGGTTGAGTGCTAAGACTCTACTGAGCTAATTTCTATATGTGCTTTTTAAAGGAATAATGCCGATAATAAAGTTAACTTTGAACTTTAATTCACTTGATTTAATTTTATATGGTGAAAGCAAAAGGTGGGCTTTTCCCTTACAACTACACTGAATGCTGCAGAAACATAAAAATACAAAGAACAATCAAAATAACAGCAAGGCAGTTACAAAAGAGGGGGAAGAAGATAGAAACAATTCTTCAGTCAATTCAGACCTCACCACTGCCCCCTGCCTCCCCGGCCTTTTAAATAACACAAACTGAGGTCCAGGAGAGAAGGCTGCACACAGGTCCTGAGGCTGCCCCTGAGTCAAAGGCTGGTGCTGCTGAAGGTGGCATAGCAGGTAACAGAAAGCATAGACTGAGGGAACGAAGGAATTTGTTGGTTAACTTGCTTCAAACAAAAGCACTAGTGTGGGTTAAAAACAAAGTGCTAAGATGCACATCCATGCCTATGTGTACTGATGTGTACTGTTGGTTCCCCTTTGCAGGGGACCTCATTCCAGTTCTGGGGACACAGATCAGCAGATGCTGCTGGGGAGCTTGCTGGTGCCCACACAGGGACTTCCAAGTGCTGACTGAAAGGACTGTGCTTCCAGGAGGGAAGCTTATTTCCAACAGCCGAGGCTGCCTGGGCTAATAAGCATCCTGCAGGACTGAAATGCTCTTTGGATTGGTGAATTTTGACTAAGTTTTAAATTCAGCTAATTCACACCAATAACTTGCAAAATTCACTGTTTGTAAAAATTTACTGATTACTAAAAGTTCTTAAAACATATGCAAACTTAATTACCATCAATATTAAAATAGTTTTTCGACACAAGTGATTTGCAACTTCCAAACTCACTTCATGCTTAGGAAAGAGCAGTTATAAGGGGAGAACATTTTATTGATGGTAACCAGACATGAAAATCCCTGTGACAACATTAAGCTGGGCAGGACTTGCTTTCTGGTAGAAAGGTGACTTTACATTTATAGGCAGCCTGGTCTCTGGCCGGAAAGAATGCTCCTCTGCCCTCAAGTCTTGGGCATTTGCTCTTACCCATCTCAGCACGTCCTGCAGGAAGGGGGGCAGCGAGTAGCTGTGCAGCTGGAAGAGGTCGGCTGGCTCACACTCGGTGACAAAGGAGTTTATGTCACTACGGTACTCCACGGGGCAGACGAAATACTGGTACTGGGCAAGCATGTAGGCAGCCTGGATGACAGAAGGAAGCTGGTGAAAAGCACCCAGGCATTCAGGACTTGTGTTACAGATGGTGGTCGTGGGAGCCATGAGTTTCTAGTACTCACATTCTGTCAACGACTTTGAAATTCAAAGGTTATCCTAATCAATGTTCCAGTTTTTGAGAAAAAAAAAAAAAAAAAAAAAAAAACTTGGAAGACTTTTTACGAAAATAAAAGTTTCTGAAAGCAAAGAGATTTTTGCATGACTACAGGGGTGGTTGAAAGAACCTAATTTGAACACTCAGAAATGCATAACAATAAGATATTAAGTTTTGAAAGTATATGGAATCTCACCAGAAGCTACAGAGATGAAGGACTGAGTGGGAAAGATAGTGTATAAGGGAGGAAAAGATTTAAGTGTATTGCATACAAACTGATGTTAACTTGAGCATCTAGTAGGAAGTAGCTAGTGATTAAAAATTACTCAGAAAGTAGCACAAGAAAACACAGGTGAAAAGTACCACCATTCACCACCGCCCCAGGAAACTGACTTCGTTTCTTTCCTAGCCACTTCATTGGTCCAGCTGTTTTGTCCTAGCCAAGCACGCAGATACATAAAATAAAACACCCTGTTATGAATTCCAGTTGGTGGGCAAGTTTGGTCTGCTTCTTGCTTCCTGTGCGGCCATTCATCCCATTATTTTGCTCACAAGTAATTAACAGAAAATCAAATATGACTGACTCTAGGAATGGATATAAACTGATATTGCTTCCAAACAACTGATTTCTTCAAAACTATTTGTTTAAAAAAACTACAGTTGCCCTCCTATTTTGTCATATGCTGCATTCTTACAGGGTAAGTTAACCTTTTTCCTAATGAGGTAGATATTACTACATATTTCTAAATTAGTCTTTAATAACACTAAAACCTTACAACCTTATAGTATTATTTAACTTTTTTTTTTCTTTTTTTTTGCAGGACCAGGGTTCAAACTCATGACCTTGCACTTACCAGGCAGGCACTTGTGCCACAAAGCTATCTCCCCAGCTCCTCTTTTTGTCTTTTTGAAGCAGGGTCTCACTGTGCAATTCAGGCTGGCCTTGAGCTCACTTTGTAGCCTGGGCTGGTCTTGAACTTGCAAATATCGTTCTTCCTCAGCCTCCCAACTGCTGGGATTACACGTGCATGCTGCCACATCTGTCTATAGTATCTTTTAGCTTAATGCTTTGATCATTATTTGCTTTTAGTGTATAAAATAGTTGGACAATTTTTAATTATTCCATGTCTTAATTATTTTCAACACTATACCACGAAAATTTCAGAATAACTTTATGAAAGTCTACTGGAATTTTTACTGAGAATGAAATGAATTCATAAAGTAAAAGGAAGAATTATAGTAGTTTTCTAATCTACGATTAATGGCACATTTCCATTTATTTGTATATTTACTCTATCTCAAAATTTCATATTATTACTGGTTACTCTATTTTTGGATATACTATTTCATAGTAACTATCACTGTCAGGAAGTAGGACTTAATGTTTAAACTTAACTTTTTTATATATTTATCTTTTTTTGTATATTTATCTTATATCTAGTCATTTATGGTATCCATACTGAAACTTCCTAATAATTATAAACTACGTTTTAAACCAGAATAATACTTACTCTTTATGACTAAAAGTTAACAATATTTTATAACTTACAGACTTTTCCTGTAAGTTTAGCTCCTCGCAGAACAGCCCACTGAGCCACGTGGCCAACAAATAGCAAGAGTACTAAGCTTTCAGCACTATCTGAACTTTTGGTATCACACACAGCAGTTCCAGCACCCATGAATCCCACAAGGCAGAACAGCGATAAGACACTACCAAAGCACAAGGGCGCAGTAGCAGACCTTGGATCAGGCTGGCCACCAAGGACACCTGAGGATGTTAGTGATCCGGGTACAAAGCAGGGACACAGATTTTGTTTAAGCTCTCCAAGGGGCCGTGACAGGCAGCCTGGGTCCTGGGGCACAGAATCAATTCTGTGTAATAGGCTTCAAAAATATATTATTATTAGCATTCTCTAGATTATTAAGGTTTAAAGCAAACAAGCTTTCATTTGAAAAATACAAACAAAAATCCCAGGAAAACTCACAATGAAGCCAAACACGACTGTAGAAAAGAAACCGCCAATGAATCCTTCCCAAGTCTTCTTAGGAGACAACTAAAAAAGGTCAAATAAAATTAAAAAAGAGTTACTGCACTTATAAGACACACAACAGATAGGCAAACTCTGGCCAAGGGGTTTCTCAAAGCCTTGCACATACTCCTTACTTTTCTCTTACTGGAACTATTTAAGAATCTTTTCCCTTATTTTATGATTCTGATTTATTTGTGCAAGTATCTTTACTAACATAGAGCAGGATCAGGTATGTGTGACGTGCTTCGTTTATTTTTTTATAGGCAGTCCCAAATTATTGGTTTCCCCCCAACACACACAAGGCTATAAACTGTAGAGTGAAACAATTACATAACATTCATGCTTATCTTGGAAGATCAACAACACATATTCACTCCAGGTACACACAGTCTGTGCTGACCTGCTGACTCCAGAAAAGGAGTACAACATATATGGACATGGTACAGCACACACAATTTGCATACATGCCTAACATGTACTGCAGACAGAGCTCTTTCTGAACTGGTAAGATTCTCCACAGTCCCCAATACTGGTTTTTCTCCTTGAGTATTCATGTACTCCTCTCCCCCTAGTCTATGTCCATCTCCAGAATCAAAGAAGGGGCACGTTGTGCTTCTGAGGATAAATGCCATTTCTGAGTTGAGCTATTGTTTTCCAGTGAGTGGGGTGTTTCAGGAGAGACAGTTTAGAATAAGAGTGCAGGTGCAAGAGGAAAAGATTTAGGAGCGGAGTGTGGTGCCAATGGCCCCAGCCACTGAAGAGGAAAAAGGCTGAAATCAAAGATCACTGAAAGTCTTCATGCCAATCAGTTCCTTGGAACCAACTATTACAGAAGTTATGTGTCAGAGGGAGGTGTCTAAGGTTAGAAATGGGTTACAGGTGAACTTCCTGAGCTGTTACAGACCTCTTGTCTTGATGTTGATAACCCAAAGTCAAAATGGTTTATGGCTATGGTTTCTTGACAAATCTGATAAAAATCAGACACACTATCTCCTAGCTAATCCAGCTAATCCTGGGTCTCTGGTGTGGCTTAAAGTGGCAGTGGTCTCAAATTCAGGCGTCTAGTGATTAAAGATAGCAAATCAAGCCAATCCACATCAGATCAGTTTATAAGTTAATGGCTCAGTTGCCAGGGGGTATCACACAGCTGATGAAGTCTGTCAAGTCATAGAAGTTATATGCATCATTAGCCCCTGAGGGTCATCTACAGCTTAATAGGCTTTCTAAGCCTAGAACAGCCCACACAAACCTCTTGAACTGTTCAGCTTATTTTTGTTCTGCAACAGCTTCAGAGTCACTTAAAGGCAAACATCTTGCTGCCAGGAGCCCTACAGCTCTGCCTGGTGCCATGCTACATTCTGGCAGGGAAAGTTGTTTTGTTGTTTTCCTTTTCTGACATTAGGGATGGAACCAAGGGACTCAAGTGAGACAAGTGCTCTTCCACTGAGTGACACCGCAGCCCACACAGGGAAGTCTGTGGAAGGTTTACCAAAGGACAAGCAGTCCACTCATTTCTTCAGAAACACTAAGCTACCCCATGGCACTATGAACACACAGAAGTTTTTATACCTGACTCCTGGGCTCAGTCCCTGCCCAAACTGCCCTCAAACAATACATTACAATAACCATGTACTATTTTGTGGGAATATAATTGAAAACTTTGGCCAATATGTGAAACAAATCCTGTCTGAAAACCCAGCATAAAAGCACTTCTTAGAAAAATCATTTCTAGAAAAAGGTTTAATCTCCATGAAGAATTGGCTTGTTTCTTTCTTACCCAAAATAATAACTGTACTATAAATTTTGTGTGCATGATTCTGGGGATCAAAGCCAAGGGCTCTCTCTGGCCCTGAGCTATACTCTTTTTTATTCTTTATTCTGAGACAATTCTTACTAAATCATCCAGGTGGGGCTTGAATTTGTAATCCTCCTGCCTCATTTTCCCTCAGTGTAAGGAGTACAGGTAGGTACCTCCATGTCTGGTTAATACACTTCATTTCTTTCTTTGCCTGCTCTAATTTTATATCATTTGCTACTTATATTCTATTTATTCAGGCTTCCCCAGATCTTTGTGTTTTCTTTATGTATTTGGTACAGGATCTTGCTATGTAGCTCAGACGCTACATAGCTCAGACTCACAATGATCCTCCTGACTCAGCCTCCCCAGCACTGGGATCCTAGGTATGTGCCACCACGTCTGGTTTCAGTGGCGGGCTGGGCATGCCCATGGTGGGGCCAGCACAGAATGTGGTACCAGGGATTGAGCCCAGGTCATTGAGCTTGCCCAGGCAGGTGCTTAACCCACTGAGGTATCTCCACAGCACCCTTCCACCCACCAGATCTTTTTAAAAATGAGTTTGGGTATTGAAGTCTTACACATAGACCAGAGTGCATGAATATGGTATAATTTACTCTTTCAGAAACTTTGCAAAGGAAAGAAAGGCTGGGAAGATGGTGCAACCAGGGAAAGCAGTCAACGAAAGTCTCCCTCTTAGGGCTGTCTGGTAAGAGGCCAGCAGGAGGATGGGAGGGGAAGTGACCTGAACGTCCACACCTCAGGGAGCAGGTGACCCAGATGGAGCTGGTGAAAGATGTGCTCCCTGACCTTAACCCAGGGCTGCTAAGGGTGGCTGGAATCAAGGTATCTTAGAATCCAGACATGGTGCAGCAGGACTGAATGGATGAAAATGATGATTCAGGCTCATTTTTAAGGCCATGGGAGTAGCTTGCATGTAACATTTTCCATTACCTTAATTAACGGAGTTCTTCCAAAAAAAAATCCAAAAAGGTAAGCAGTAATGTCATTGCAGATAACACTTGATATTGGAACAAGGAACCTTTAAAAAGAGAAAAAGTCAGCAGAAAAAAGTCTGCATGAGTAAGTAGCAAATGCTCATATAGGCTTATGACTCACTCACTGATAAGAAGCCAATGTCATAATCCTTTAGATTATGCTTCCACCCAGCCCAGAGCATAACACTTGATAAAACATTAGCAGAGGCAATAACTATGTACCAGATTTGCTCCTTTAGCAATTAAGTAGA
The DNA here is from genome assembly GCA_004027025.1 of Myocastor coypus. Taxonomy (NCBI): domain Eukaryota; kingdom Metazoa; phylum Chordata; class Mammalia; order Rodentia; family Myocastoridae; genus Myocastor; species Myocastor coypus. The sequence goes on along the minus strand of PVJA010005040.1, from coordinate 6,030 downwards.
TCACAATCTTTAAATAAATTAATATATTAAGAGATTATAGCTAAGGAAAATATTAAATAATCAATTTCTATGGCTATGGACATTTGAATCTTAGTTTTATGAGGAATAAATTACAAATAATAAAATTTCTTTTAAGAAAAGTAACCTTTTAAAATGGAAATGAGTCCACCAGCTTAGACAGGGCACCTGATAAATGTGTACCAAATTCTTCAAGCAAATTCTCTTCTAGGAAAAATTATTAATTTATTTTTATCCCAGTCTGTGATTATGTTAAACTCTATGAGCCATATGTCATCTGCTTGTTTGAGAAACAGCTCCTCATCAGTAAGTTCTGGCAGACAAACTTAAATGAATCTGAGGGTCTATTCACACATGTACATGTGAGGATCACAGTAAAAACAAGATGAAGACTAAAATTCATCTCAATGTGCCCAATAATTTTATGCTATTTTAATTAATTGGCTTAAAGTGAATGTGGGGGAAGCATTATCATTCTTTTTTTTTAATGTTAAGCCTTTTCTTTATTCCAAGTAATTATACCAATTAAGCTTATAATTTTCAATGAGCACAAAGGCTCTCTAAATGTACACAAGTTGCCGTAGAGATGCAGCTCCACCCCTGGGATCTGACCCACTCCTCCAAGGCGTGGAAGAGAGTCCACCCAACTTCTCCCTAAATGCTGGAAAAGCATGGTGGGCACATACTTCTCACATATTCCGTGAAGATATTAAAGTCTTTTTCTAGTCTATTCTTCATAAAAGTCACAGTATGGTCTATCTGAAAATATAACCATTTGGGCCTTTGTGAGGGCTTTCTGCAGTTTATCTAGAATTTAAACTATCTATCTATCTATCTATCTATCTATCTATCTATCTATCTACTTATTTGTTTGTATTTTAGTACAGAATCTACAGGTTCTCAGTACGCAGATGGGATTTGTAGTGATTGTCCTCTTTTCAGCCTCCCAAGCACTGGGATTACAGGTGTGCACCACAATGCTCAGCCTCAGTCACCTCCTCTGTGCACTCTGGGGGGTGGGGCTGGCATGGCAGGCCAGAGATCGAACCCCGGCCTCCTATGCCTGCCTAAGCAGGCACTTTAATCTGCTGAGCTATCTGGCTGGCTCTATTTGGAACTATAAGGCTTTCAGTTGTTACTGAAGCACTTGATCTTCAGGTGTGAGATAGGATGCCAGCTAGTGATTTTCAGGGGATACCGGAGCAGCAAATAGCATATGAGGGGGATATCTGTTTGTTACAGAGTTTTCAGAGAGCCAGAGGTAACTATGGCACAGAACAATGTTGTCCCCTTACCATATCATGCCTTCAAACAGATTTTGGATGACCAGATGCGACTGGGTGACGGTTATCAGTAAGGTGACATGAGTCCAAGCAAACTGTTAACAGCCCAACAACATAAAAGTTAGCAGACACAGTGGCAGCACAGCCAAGCACACAAGCACAGTATGCAGAGAGACCAGTTTCTGCCCTGGCTTTTGGTCAGACTTTGTAATAAAAGGTCATACACAATAAGTGCAGTTAGTAAAATGAATTCACTACATTGTCTACTACAATCTTAAACAAATGAAAATATTTACCAAAGTCATCTTAAAGTATACACAAATGGGATGCTAATAGTGAAATATATTACATTTTAAAAACACATATAAGAAGTGAACCATAATCTGTAATCTCTCAATTTAAACAATGATGAGAAATTGATGGTGCTGCTGTGGTATTGAGGAGGAACATTTACTTTACTCTGGCAGCATCCTGCAATTATGAGAAGCGCTAATGCCTATTTTCCTGTATTTCTAACTTGAAATGACCTAAACCAGTATGGTCCAGTTGTCTACTCCACATGCCCTGCAGTATTGGAGACAGAAGCCAGGGCCTCACACAGGAGCAGCAAGCATGTTACCATTCACCGACATTCTCAGGCCTATTGATGTTCGTTTGTTTCCTTCTCTCTCTCATCATTCATCTAACTATAAAATTTGTGATAGGGCCTCAATTAATTGCCAAGGTTCAGCTCTAACTTGCAACTCTCTTCCTCAACTTCCTGGGGAGGTGGGATTACAAGCATGTGGCACCTCCACTGCACTTAAACTCTACCTCTCCCTACGTGAACAACGACATTGTTCAGTGTCACAGTTCCACTGGCCCAAGAGCTGGCCAGGTTAGTGACTCAGTGCAGTTACTGGCCAAGATGAGAACCCAGAGAAGTGGAGTTCCTAGGTACTAGTCTCACAATTTTGGCTGGAATTTGTAAAACAACTTTTAAAAATAATTAGGAAATTGCTTTATCCTTAATAAACCTGCTTTCCATTTCAGCAAATACTACTTTGGATAGGTTGTTCTGTTATATTCTGGTTTTATTGACAGTAAATATCAATTTTTTGGTGCTAGTGGTTTCAAAGCCCACAAGAGATGTAGCTGGCCCTCTGTGTCCCTATCCTACATCTGTGGGCTCAACCAAGCAGCAGTCAGAAATACCAGGGCTACAGATTTATTCTCTTGTGTTGTCACTCCCTGAACACAGCAGAACTTTGTTTTTCTTTTCTTTTGTTTTCTGAGGTAGGGTCTCACTATGTAGTTCAGCCTAGCCTTGAGCTGACTAGTAGCTCAGGTTGGCCCTGAACTGCTGCTTCACCCTGATGCAGGGATTACGGTGTGTGTGACCATGTCTGGCCACAGCTTAAGCGTTTATTTAGCTTTCTTATCATATTGGGCATTGTAAGTAGCCCAGAGATGATTCAAAATCTGTAGGAGGATATGCACTGATTCTACAGAAATATTCTGCTATTTTATATAAGGGCACTGAGCACCCCTGGGCTTTGGGATTCATGGGGTCCTGGAACCAGTTTTCTGAGATTCCAAGGGAAGGCTGCCTTCTCCAATGAGATTCTAACTTGTCTTGATCATGCCCACTAAGTATTTGACTCTTTACTCTCAGATTTGAAAATTAGAAAAAGTTAGAAATTAGAAAGAAAAGAAATATTTTCCTAGAAGTGATAGGAGGCTATCTTCCTGGAGAATAGCAAAGCAAAAACAGGAAATATAATCTCAACCTAAAACAAGCCTTGTTGGTACATGGATTGACAGATCTAAATGAAAGGCTGCATTTTAGTTTCATAATTAGCAGCATTTTAAAGAAACACAAAAAGTTCACCAAGTAAGGTGATATATTCCATAAAACATAGACTTTGACTGGCTGAGTCAGATACCTCATGCCAAAAAGAATTATGTAATTCTTTGACTAAACTTAATTACCGAGAAAGTCCACACTCTGCTCCTGTGAGCACATGCTTATGGCAAAGTAAACAGTAAAGTTCTATAAAACAGCATGTAGATACTTCTCAGGCACTGTGATTACTGTAGAGACAATGAAGATGCTTCAAAGTTCTACAATGTGGGGAGTTCAAATAGTTTTTTTAAAAAGGCTATTTGTAGTCATTGGAAAAAATTTTAGCAAAGTTTTGGGAACAGTTAAAATTTTTTAAGACCTTGCCGGGCGTGGTGGCACACCACATGATGGCAGTTGGAAGGCTGAAGCAGGAGGATCAGTTCAACACCAGCCTGGGCTACAAAAGTGAGCTCAAGGCCAGCCTGAACTGCATAGCAAGACGCAAGACCCTATCTCAAAAAGACAAAAAAAAAAAAAAAAAAAAAAAAAAAAAAAAAAAAAAAAAAAAAAAGATCCCAGAAATGCCTTGACTTCAGTTTTCTATATTCAATGGGAATCTAAAAGTGAAATATCTTTCTGTCACATTAACATGACTAGCAGACTAGATTCCATCTCCTCAATACAGTAAGAAAAGGAAAGAGGGAAGTAGGCTTTATGACACATAAAGACTACACAATAATGGTTAATACACACCATATAAAACTGTAGACGGTAATGTTTCTTCACCAAGCTTAGTACAAACATGCAGAAACCTGCGCAAGAACAAAAAACATGTGCTTGTTGTACAATTTGGTACAACACGTAAGACGCCCTATGTTCAAAGGAACCAATTCCCTCATCCCATCTAGGTACACCCAGCCACTCCTGAGATACTGTCTCTCCTACCACCTCCTATTAAGTGTGTCAAGTGAGTTTCCAGAGGGAAACAACCATATAATGGGCACAGTGCCTAGTATACTCCATGGCACAAACTCAATAACCACCTCCTGCATTCACGAGAATCAGCCCAATTGCTAACAGGTACACACAGAAAATAAACCTTGAATTTCAGTTGAATAAGACCTTTTTGCTCCATTAGAGTGGCTCAGGGGTGGTGCACAGAAGGACCACACTTGCCTCACCTGTGCGAGGTCCTGGGCTTCCCCTCACCCCTAGCTCAGGAAAACACATGCACAAAGCAAGGAACCTGAAGAGTCCATTAGTCCATTTGAAACCACTGTGCACAGGTTTCTACTCTCTATGCAATGTAAAGCTATTAATAACATCTACAGCAGCTAGCATTTATGGAACACATTAGGTTCCAGGCAAGCACTTTACACACAGCAACACATTTCATCCTTCTATGATCTAGGTGCCTACCGTCATCATTTCTTTCTGCCCCCCCATTTGTGTATTTGGTAGTGTCTTACTACACAGCTCAGACTCCTGGTGATCCTCCTGTTTTCAGTTTCCCTAGCACAGGGATTATAGGTACATGTCAACATGCCTAGACTCTGTCACCAGCTCAGAACACCCCAGGAGATTGAACCTTGGTCACTGTGCTTGCCAAAGCAGGTACACAGACTGCTGAGCTATCTCACAGCCCCTGTCCTGTCCTGTCCTGTCCTGTCCTGTCCTGTCCTATCCTATCCTATCCTATCCTATCCTATCTTATCTTATCTTATTTTATTGAGACAGTGTCTTGCACGTAGATCAAGCTGGCCTTGAGCTCCTTGTGTAGTTCAGGCTGGCCCTGAACCAATGCAAGCCACCTGCCTCAGCCTCCTGAGTGCTAGTACAGGTGCACACCCTGATGCCCAGCTGGGCTTTGTTAACTTACTGATGACTGGGGACTCAGGAGGCTCTAAAGCAGAGCTCAGCTCCTCCTTACCCTCCAGAGTAATGTGGTTCCAAACAAGCTCAGGCTAGAGAGTATCAGGTGAGAAGCAACTAACATTTCTCACAGCAATATAATTATAGTAAGTATAATACTTTTAATAATTTCAAGATTTACCTCCAATATGTGAGTTTGTCTATATCCTGTAAGTTTCATTACAATGAAAATGTACTGAATAAAAATTCTTGCCCAGAGCTGGCCAAATAGCTTAGTGGATTAAAGCACCTACAAGCAGGCGCAGGGACTGGGGATTTGATTACTGGGCCTGAGCTGCTGACCCTAGGGCACACTCAGATGGCAATTGAGACTGGGTGTGGTGGCACACACCTATAATCCCGGCTCTTGGGAGATTGTAAACAGGCAGATCATTATGAGTTTCATCTAGTAGTAAGAACCTGAACATCATGGAGACCCTTCCCCAAAATACAAAAAAATCCAAAGCAAAACAAAATTCTTGTCCAATTAAAAGAACCAAATAGTATGCTAAAACACTAATGAGAGGCAATAGGAAGCACTCCTTACTCAACACACCAGCACATTTCTAGTATCTTGACTATTATATGTCTTGGCGTCTTTTTAGTTGGGTTGATGTTATTTGGGGTTCTGTAGGCTTCAGTTACCTGAATGTCCGATTGTTTTCTCAGATTTGGGAAGTTTTCTGCTATTACTTCTGCCCATATTCTTTTTATATCATTTGTATTGACTCCTTCTTTCTCATTGATTCCCTTTAATCTCACGTTGTTTATTTTCGCATCGTCTTGCAGATGACGAATTATTTTTTCCTGCATTCTGGTTGTTTTTAAAAGATCCTTTCTTACTCTTTCACTGGCTGCAACTGTGTCTTCAAGGTTGGAAACTCTATCTTCATTTTCGTTCATTCGGCTCTGCCAACTTGTGATCGAGGTTTTATTTTCTTGTATATCTCTTTGAAACTGTTTCATGTGATCTATGTCTTTCCTATATTGCTC